>PVJN01033774.1:0-23220 GCA_004026805.1 Lasiurus borealis | reverse complement strand
AGAGAGAGAGAGAGAGAAATATCAATGATGAGAGAGAATCATTGATTGGCCGCCTCCTGCACGCCGCCTACTGGGGATCGAACCTGCAACCCTGACCTGTGCCCTGGACCAGAATTGAACCTGGGACCCTTCAGTCCGAGGCCGACGCTCTATATCCACGGAGCCACACGGGCCGGGGCCGCAGCATCCTCCCTTAGGGTCCCAGATTGAACCCAGCTACAGTACGTATTTTTCAGGGTTCCCACCTCCAGGGGTGCTGCCCCCCTTGTTCCTTTGTGTCCTGGACGCTTCTTTTCCTGACCACCACCCTCTGCTCGCTGACCGTCACTGTGTCCCCTCCCTGATGACGCCGTGACCGTGTGCTGGTCTCCTCTCAGCTCTTCACCTCAGCTCAGGCCTCCGTATCCCCCACCTTCTGCTGCAGCCTTCTAACAGCTTCCTGGCCCCCGCTTGCCCCTCTTTAGTCTCCTCTCTCTGCTGCGGCTGGACACACTTTTCTGTTGAAAACCCTACAATTGCCGAAACCGGTTTGGCTCAGTGGATAGAGCGTTGGCCTGCAGACTGAAAGGTCCAGGTTTGATTCTGGTCAAGGGCATGGACCTTGGTTGTGGGCACATTCCCAGTGGGGGGCGTGCAGAAGGCAGCTCATCGATGTTTCTAACTCTCTATCCCCCACCCTTCCTCTCTGTAAAAAATCAATAAAATATATTAAAAAAAGAAAAGAAGAAAGCACTACCATTGTTTCTCACCGCCTCAGGGTTAACTGTAGGTCCTGTGAGTGGCTTACAAAGTCCTCCGGGCGGGGCCTTCATTTCCCTCCCAGTTCTCTTCTCCCCCTTTGGCCGGACCCCCCACCCCCTTCACTCACTGTTTCGGAAGTGGTCCTCCAAGTGACACCCGGTCACTCTCAACCCCAGGGCCTTTGCCCGCCCACTCTGCTCGGGATGTTCCTCCTCCTTTTTGCCTGGCTCACCCTGATTGGCCTTTGGGGCTCAGCCGTCCCCGCATCTCCTTCCGGACACTCTCATTGGCCGCCCACAGCTGGGTTAGAAACTCTTATATTCTTATATTCTGGGTTAGAAGCTCTTACATTCTTCCGAAGGCCACTACTGCCCCAATTACAAAGCTGTTCTCTTACTGTGTTGTAGTTTAGCTCATTCCCTGCCCGCTCGGCCCCCCTCCCCTCCCCATTAGATTGATCTGCTTTAAGGCCATGGACTTCTTCACAACTATATTCATAGCACGGAGTATCCATCCGGGCACACAGTAGGTGGTCAATAGATTTTTCTGGAGGGACCAAATAAATCAAAAGAAGAAAAGAAAGCCTCACGAATGCTCCTTGGCGATGCTAAGTCTCAGAGTGGTGGCGAATGCCTGCAGTTTTAGCTGAAGGCACCAAGTATGCCTTCTCTCCTCCCAGAGACGCCACCGGTCTCATGCAGGGTGGACTCGCCTGCTCCCTGCCTCATGGCCTACAGGACAGAGGTTGAGTTTCGAGATGGGAAAGTCCTCTCCACTGAAACATCTTTTTTCAGGTGCACATGTGAAATTCTTTAAAAATATATATATATATTTTATTGATTTTCTACAGAGAGGAAGGGAGAGGGATAGAGAGTTAGAAACATCGATGAGAGAGAGACATCTGTCAGCTGCCTCCTGCACACTTCCCACTGGGGATGTGCCCGAAACCAGGGTACATGCCCTTGACCGGAATCAAACCTGGGACCTTTCAGGCCGCAGGCAGAAACTCTATCCACTGAGCCATACCAGTGAGGGTGCACATCTGAAATTCTTACTTAGAAAAGCCATTCTTCTAGCTTAATGATTAACTTTCAGTTCAACTGGAACCGCCTACAGTTCGCACATTGAAAACAATCAATTACACTCTAATGGGAATTAATCTCCAATATTCTTGCAAGAGCCACTTGGAACAGGGCGGGAGCAAGAATTCAGGGCACATGAGAGGGGGAAGAGGATTATTTTAAACTTAGAAGAATAGCTCAAAACTCAGAGGCCAGAGCAATAGAATGAAAGATGGACTATCTGATACCATTAAGTAGATTGGCCTCTGTGACTGTATCATTGAAAGTCCATCAGCTCTACTGCATGTCCTTGGCTTCGAGACAAATCAACTCTCCCGATGCCCAGAGAGAAACAAATAGGATGAGTTAGCAATGGTGTTTAAGACGGCAGGATGCTTAGCGTCAGAAATAGTCTGGACTGCAGAATAAATTGATTGCCCTAAAACTGTCACTGTTAAAATGACATGTTAAAAAGACAACTTGGAATTCATACAATTACCTTTAAAGATATAGAAGCAATGAAATGAAAAGGCTAAAGATTTTTTTTTTTTTTTGGCCCAAAGCTAAATTCAGATCATTGTTTTTCATAGTTTCCATGAAAATCACATAGAAAGTCATGGTTTTTTAAAAACAATATTTAAGTCAGCTGTGTACGTAGACAATGGAGTTTCAGATAGTGTAGCTTGATTGCTTCCACATTCCTAAAAAGGATCCCTAAAACGCAAGAGACCATTTTGTGGGCTGAAACTGGTGTGGCTCAGTGGATAGAGCGTCAGTCTGCGAACTGAAAGGTCCCAGGTTTGATTCCGGTCAAGGGCATGTACTTTGGCTGCGGGCACATCCCCAGTGGGGGGCGTGCAAGAGGCAGCTGATCGATGTCTCTCTCTCATCGATGTTTCTAACTCTCTATCCCTCTCCCTTCCTCTCTGTGAAAAATCAATAATATATATATTATATATTATATATATATGAAGAGACCATTCTGTGGGAATGGCAAAGTCATGCAAAGTGCTATTCTTCAAGTGTAGGACTTCCATCTGCTCTAGACCCCAGGAGAGATAGACTTGCTTAGGGCCAAAGTAATGATTCTCAGTATAACCTTCCTATTAGTTTCAGTTTAATGCACAAGAAGGCATACCTCCCTTCGGTAACAGTCAGAGAGAGAAAAATGTATGCCTGGGTGGATGTCACCAGTAAATATGTTACAAATGATTGGAAGGACACACATCTGAATGGCACTTTGAGTGGCCCAAGGATGGAGAGCAATGCATGCCTGTCAATGCTGATTTCCACCCAACCCCTGCAGGCCAGGCTGAGGGACCCCACCGGTGCACGAATCCGTGCACCAAGCCTCTAGTGTATCATAAAATTTGATAACTACTAAGTGTAAAATGTAAAGTCTGTTGAAAATGCATCAGATATTGTGATGGATCAAGCTGTTTTTTTTTCCCAGTTTATGAATCTACAGATGAATATTATTTATCACTAGAACATGACAGAGTTCAACCTCAAGTTTCTCTCTCTCCTATTCTCTCCCTTCTCCTTTCCTCTCCCCTACTCTGCCTCCTCCCCACCTCTCCTCCCTCCCTTTCTCTCTTAATCTAGATGTAGACACTGAAAAAATTTTGCTGACAAAGTTAGTAAGAAGGGAAAGAATTTTGATATGGGAATGCACTTAGTTATTTGAAGTTCTAAGTTGCATGCCAAAAGGATGTAGTAATCTATCGTAAAAATTATTCTTAATTATTTCACGTCAGATGACTTCATAATGACAATTAATTTTGTAAAAGACAAGAATTGAAAATTATCTGATTTGCAAAAGGATCTGGGCAGTATATTACAAAATACTTTAATATAATTATCAGTTATGCCTATTAATTTTTAACTTATAGATCTCTTGTTTATGGAGACAAAATTATATAAAACTGGGATAAAAATAACTCTTTAAAATTGGACTTTTGTACTTTAGGAATTTACCCATCATTTCTGAACACAGATTTAGATGTCAATGTCAAATTTAAACCATCTCAGGAGTCATCTTAAAGTTCTTAAAGTTACGATCCTTAAGAATTATTATGTATAAATAAATTCTAATTTTACTTCACGATGAGATATTTTTTATAACTATACATATGACATAATTAAAGTAGATTTAAATCTGCAAAAGAGGAACCTATGCCAGTGAAATGGAACTGGCTTTCTAGAATTTAAGACATTATACCCTACAATACACTTTAGAAACATTTTTGTCTGACCTCTACATGTAAGAGGATGGTATATTTTTAAGACTATCGGTTTACATTTTTGTAAAAATTGTCGCAAAAAAACCCCCACTATACGGACAATACTCATTGTAGGATATATAAATGACACGTTAAATTAAAAGATGCATCCCATTAAGAGATGAATGAAATATTCTGCCTACAAGCGTGACTTACGGTAGAAATCTATAACATCATCTATTTTTAATCCAGCTTGAAAGCTTGTGGAATGCATGAACATAGGCAAACGCAGACAAGGGAGAGAGGTTGGTTAGAAATGAATATGTGTTTACAGCAGCTAATGTATTGCGAAGGTTAATGCACAACAAAGGTTAATGCCAGAAGAGAATACGAGGCCTTCATTCATTCACTATTCCACCTGCATCCCTTTGACCTCATGGCATCCTGCCATGTAACAGAAATAACCAAGGAAATGTTTTTCTTTCTTTCTTTCTTTCTTTCTTTCTTTCTTTCTTTCTTTCTTTCTTTCTTTCTTTCTTTCTTTCTTTCTTTCTTCTCTCTCTCTCTCTTTCATTTATTTATTTATAAATATATTTTGTTGATATTTTTACAGAGAGGAAGGGAAAGGGATAAAGAGTCAGAAACATCGATGAGAGCGAGACATCCATCAGCTGCCTCCTGCACACCCCCCACTGGGGATGTGCCCGCAACCAAGGTACATGCCCTTGACCGGAATGGAACCCGGGACCTTTCAGTCCGCAGGCCGACACTCTATCCACTGAGCCACACCGGTTTCGGCTGTTTCTTTCAGAGTCCCCCCAAAACCTGGGGACCCTCGGCCCGTGCTTCCTCCAGCAGCACCCCTCCAATTCCCACCCACGTGTGCTCCCCTGGGACCCTCCCTCTGAGGGCCTCCTTCGGGGGTGGAGGAGGTGAGACAGGCGGCAGGAAATGTCCTCACGCCCGCCTCCCCGTCCCTCACAGGCGCATGATGAGAGGGAGGCTTCGCTCCATCCCTGCTGGTACTTGGCCTCTCCCTGGTCCTTGGCCTCCTGGAAGTGTTTCCACCAGAGCTCCATGCACAGAGGGTGCCGGGTCAGACTTTCCTTCTAGAAGCAGGGCCCTGCAGGGCAGGGCAACTGTGGAGGGAGGTTTGGGTGGGGGGGAGGGATGGAGGACCAGGGCAATCCTGCCGGGTCCTCAGACAATCAGCTTGGGAAAGCACACAGCTGGACGTTGAGGGTGTGGAATCGATTGCCTTACCACTCTCCTGGCCCCGGGACACCCCAGAAAGGCCGACTGTCCCCACGTGTCTCTCTCTTCAGTCGGATGCCTGAGGTCCAGGCCACCCTCACCTGCTCTGCTGTCGCTTCCTGCAACCTGAATGCACCCCAGAGCCGATACCAACAAGGACCGAGAGTTCATTGCCAGCGGTGGGCATTGGGGGACAGGGACAGGGAGAAGATGGCTGGACTGCGGAGGTGACTTTCCTTAGGGAGCAGAATGTTCTGGAGTTGGCGAGGGCATGCAAGCAGAGAGACCCTTGTCTTCAGGCTCAGCGGCCTGGCATTGCCACCCTGGTCCCCGATTTGTTCTTGGAACCTGTTTCTCAGACGATGGCGGGAGGGTTATTCCCCAAAGTCAATGGAACAGAAATGTCCTCTCTGTCAGCAGGAGAGTCTGACTTAGAATGTGCTCTCATTACAGCCATTGGGAACGCTTTCCCCGGATCCTCGCAATATATAATATCACATTTCCAGCGGCGTGAAGAGCTACGTCTTTAGTCACGGAGTTCTGTTAGGAGGGGAGGGGAAAGAGAGAGAGTAGTTTGGGTTATTTCCATGATTATTGTTGTTGGAATGTGAATCCTGCCCTTCAGTGTGATGGATTCTCATTGAAGCTTCGGTGAAAGGGGGAGAGGAAATAGCACCAGCGATAGCGATAATTAATTTTATACTAAGCTTCTTTGATGAAATTAACATTGTCAGATGGAAATGTAATGTAGGCAAAATATGCTTATGGGCTCATGTAAGCTGAGCTACACATTTGGACCTTCAGAAGGAAAAAAAAAAAAGAACCAGTCTTGCATTTCATAGAACTGCTTCTAAAATGATTTAGCTTAATTGTTTATACAGCTTTCCCGACATTATCGCTCTTTAAAGAGAATAAGGGCACACGAGATGAAGGGGCAGAAGACAAAGGGTCATCTTAAATATGCTTCGGGTTGAAAAAAAAATAAAAACACACCAAAAAAACCATGCTATTGCAGGGGACTTATAATTTGCAGAGAAACTAGTTTTTAACATTTATGTCAATAGAGTCCGGCAGCGGTTTTCTATTTACAAAAAAAAAAAAAAAAAAAAAAAAAAAAAAAAAAAAAAAAAAAAAAAAAAAAAAAAAGGAGGAAATGCTGGCAATGGAAATCTACACTAAAATAAATGATATTGACTTGTTAAGTAAACTTCAAAACATATTGACCTAAAAGGTCAGCAAATGTTGGTGAAAAAAAATACACAAGTCAATATCCATTGCATGCTTGAGTTCTTCATCTTTATGTGACATTTCAAGCAATTTTCATCACTGGTCAGGAAACAGTGAAAAATAAGAAACATCCAGACAGCTCACTGATTTCAGATAAAAATCTTCCACGTGCCTTTAAAAAAACACCTCCCCTCCAGCATCATAAACTGGCATTGATTGTGACTCTGAAAATATCTACAACTTGCTTCTCACTATGAAAGCAAACATGGTGTAATTAATACTAAAAATTTCCAAATATCAGTCAATCGCTCATACGTCTTCCCTAAGGAGTCTGCTCCCAGGAGACGGTCAATACGGTATTTATGAAATCAGCTGATTACGAGAGAATCGAGGGCTTAGACATGGGAGACTCAGCAACTCCCGTTGGTGTGCCAGCGGGAGGGTGGGCACCGGTAAAGTCAGCGTTCTCTCTACACATTAGTAAGCCATCTTCGCCCATGTTAATAATTGTTTACTTGATTATTTTATACTCCAGGCCCACGGCCAGGAAGATTCCTGCAAGGATAAAGCTTCCTGCAGCCGTCTCTGCTACCCCACCTGCGTCCCTCCCTTCTCACCACCCTGCTTGCTTGCTGCTCCTCAGTTTCCCTCCCTTCTGTAGTGCTTGGCTTCCTTCTACACAGTCTTCAGTCTTCCCTCTGCACTGGGATATGCAAATCAACCGCCATCTGGGGTGGGTTAATTGGCATATTCACTTCTGATTGGCTTGTGGGTGTGGCTTATGGGTATAGCAGAGGTCTGGTCAATTTGCATGTTTCTTTTATTAGATAGGACCAGAGGCTGGGTGCACGAAATTTGTGCATGGGAGTAGGGGGTGTCCTTCAGCCTTCTCCCTCTCCAATCTGGAACCTTCCAGATAGGATCGGGCCTAAACAGGCAGTTGGACATCCCTCTCACAATCCAGGCCTGCTGGCTCCCAACTGCTCACCTGCCTGCCTTCCTGATCATCCCTAACCGCTTCTGCCTACCAGCCTGATCACCCCCGAACCACTCCCCTGCCAGCCTGATTGATGCCTAACTGCTCCCCTGCCAGCCTGTTTGCCCCTAACTGCCCTCCCCTGCAGGCTTGATCACCCCCAACTGCCCTCCCTTGCAAGCCTGGTTTCTCCCAACTGCCCTGCCCTGCTGAGCTGATCGCCCACAACTGCTGGCCTTCTTGTGGTGGCCATCTTGTGTCACATGGAGGCAGGATCTTTTGACCAATGAGGGGAAGCCATCTTGTGTGTTGGAGTGATGGTCAATCTGCATATTACTCTTTTATTAGATAGGATAGAGGCCTGGTGCACAGGTGGGGGCCAGCTGGTTTGCCCTGAAGAGTGTCCTGGATCAGATGGGTGTTCCCTTGGGGCCTGTGGTGGTTTGCAGGGTGGCCATGCCTCTCAATGACCCAAGCGGAGGATCTGGAATTTATTTATCTTCTTCTACAATTGTAACTTTGTAGCCTGGAGTGGAGCCAAGCCTTGTGCTCACACAGACATTGAAACTTCGTTGCCTTAAGCGGAGGCCTCAGCCAGTCAGGATGTGGCTTCCCCATCACAGGGGCAACCCAAGCCACCCTCCTGCTCTCTCTGTGGCCATAGCCATCTTGGCTGGGTTAATTTGCATACTCACTCTGATTGGCTGGTGGGCATGGCTGGTGGGTGTGGCTGGTGGTGTAGCAGAGTTACAGTCAATTTGCATATTACTCTTAGGATGTTTTTAGACAGAAAATTATATCGTCTGCATAATGATACTATTGTCTTCTTACAAATAAACATTAGAATATGGGGGTGCAGCAAGTGTGGAATGCAAATATTGTTAACACTTTCGTCATTGTGAACGCTTCATTAGTGATTGTTAATAATACTTGATAATTCATTAAGTGTTATATAGTCTCCTATGCTTTGCAACAATTTAAATGATAGAGGGATTACGGTTGTTCAAATATAAACATTGGTAGAAATTACCTAGATAGTCAGCCAAGACTTAAGCATTTTGTAGAAATGACTTCACATTCCTTCTCTGTTGATCTATTGAGTTTTAAGGTCCGTTCTGAGTTGCTGGTCTGTGTTTTCTTTAAAAATGGAGTCTTTTAAGTAAACTTTCTAATTTTCTGTATGTACCTGTCTCTCTTCCTTTTTAATTTAATTTAATTTTATTAAAAAAATATATATTTTATTGATTTTTCACAGAGAGGAAGGGAGAGGGATAGTTAGAAACATCGATGAGAGAGAAACATTGATCAGCTGCCTCCTGCACACCTTCTACTGGGGATGTGCCCACCACCAAGGTCCATGCCCCCGACCGGAATCAAACCTGGTACCTTCCAGTCCGCAGGCCGACGCTCTATCCGCTGAGCCACACCGGTTAGGGCTTCCTTTGTAACTTTAAACTTTTCTTTCTATAACTACTTACCCTTTCTTATTCCTATTGTCTTTTCCAACTCGTATCTTCTTTCCTTTTTTTTCCCTTAATAATGCAAATACAGGTGTTGCAGTTACACAAAACTGCCCTTCTCAAAGACCCCGCTTTGGATAGTTTTGATCATTTATTAATTATTATTATTACTACTATTTTATATTATTATTATTTATTATTTTATATTATTATTATTATTATTATTATTATTATTATTAATTATGATGATGATGTTGTGTTCCTTCCGGTGCCATCCTCCCTCCCTCCCGCTGCCCCTCTCGCTGCCGGAGGGTCATTGGGTCGCTGTCGGCGCGTGTTTGTCACGCAGGGATGGGAACAGACCCTTTCCTTGCACCTCAGGCCGCCCTGCGGGCCTCTCTTATTATTATTTATTATTATCATCATCATTATTATTTTATTTCTGGAGCATCTGCTCAGCGCGAGCTCCGCAGGCCGCTAGGGGGCGCCCGTGCGCAGCGGGCCGGGCTCTCCCCGCAGAGGCGGGAGGATGCTCCCTGAGCCGCTGCTGTGCAGGGAGCGGGGCCCCGGGCGGGTCCCCCGGGCTGATTTGGGGCGCAGAGCAGGTCCCCCCGGGCTGATTTGGGGCGCCGGGCGGGTCCCCCGGGCTGATTTGGGGCGCCGGGCGGGTCCCCCCGGCTGATTTGGGGCGCCGGGCGGGTCCCCTCGGGCGATGCAGGCGATGCGCGCGGGAAGCAGGGGCCTCCCCGCAGGAAGGGCTGCGCCCGGGGCTGCGGGCCGCCCAGCGCTGCCTGCAGCCCCAGATGCGGGGAGAGACAGCTCCGGCCCCGCGTCCGGCAGCTGCCCAGCCTGGCAGACGCGTCCCCCCAAACTCTGCATCCCCCCAGCGCTGCCTCGGACCCTCAGCCCGCCCCGCGCTCCCGGTCCCAGGAGCAGGGAGCTGCCTCCTCAGCTGGGGAGGCGCGGCCAGGATGCGCGCAGGGTCCCTCCCGGGTCAGTGTGTCCGCGAGTTTGGCAGCATCGGGGCGCGGGAACCCCTGGGAGGCGGGGCGACTCCCCTGGTCTCACTGGGGTCACCTGGGGACCCCGGGACCCGTGTCTTAGTGACCCCGGAGGTCTGGGGGGCCCGGGGTGGGGGCACTCAGCTAGAGGAGGGTGTCCTCCGAGCACCTGGGTGTCTCCTGGGGCAGAGGGTGTGCTCCCTCCTGACCCCTGTGGCTCCCTGCACACCCTCCAGCCATGCTTTCCCAGGCCCCCTTTTCTTTTTTTTAAAAATATATATTTTATTGATTTTTCACAGAGAGGAAGGGTGAGGGACAGAGAGCTAGAAACATCGATGAGAGAGAGAGACAATGATCAGCCGCCTCCTGCACACCTCCTCCTGGGGATGGGCCCCCAATCAGGATACATGTCCTTGACTGGAATCGAACCTGGGACCTTTCAGTCCACAGGCGGACGCTCCATCCACTGAACCAAACCGAGTTCAGCAGGAATACTGATTCTGATATTGGAAGCACAAACTTAGCGTCAGCCTGCGGACTGAAAGGTCCCAAGTTCCATTCTGGTCAAGGGCATGTACCTTGGTTGCGGGCACATCCCCAGTGGGGGGCGTGCAGGAGGCGGCTGAGGGATGTCTCTCTCTCATCGATGTTTCTAGCTCTCTATTCCTCTCCCTTCCTCTCGGTGAAAAATCAATAAGATATTTAAAAAAAAAACCACCTTCCTAATAAAAGTAAATTAAAAAAAAAAAGTTGGAACTTAAGAATGTAATTGCCAAGAATTCCAAGAAAAAAAAATCACTTTCTTGCAAACATCCCTGGAGGGCGGGAGGAGATCTCCTCTCGTAGTCACGCACTTTGTGAACTAAAAGCAATTTCATTGCTTTAAATAGACAAGTCCAATCAATATTTGTTGAACGGGCAAATCCTGTCTTCTCCAGCGCCTTCCTATTCCCCAATGTGTACATCTATGTCATCTTTGTACATTTTTCATTAGAACCCTCCCGGGAGACACCCTCCTGTGGTCACATGGGAAAGGAGCGTAGAGCATCATCAGGACACCCCATGGGCTGAGTCTCCCATCCACCTCCCCGCTAGCACACTGCCGGCCTCCAGGGACCCCGCTTGCCCTTGCCTCGGGACCTCGGATGCACACGCCTTGCTCTGCGATGCCCATTGCCCTCTCCACCTCAGTCCTCACAGACCTTTCCCTGCTCACCTCTCCTCTCTCCGAGGCTGGGGTTGCTGTCCATGTAGCCAAGTACCCCCCCACCCCAGAACCCTGTGCTCTTCCTTCACCACACCCCTTAATCCGCTGCATTCCCGCCCAGGAATGGAGCCTGCAACCTCTTGGTGCATGGGACGGCACCCAACCAACCGAGTCACACCCACCAGGGCAGGAGGGGAAACTTTTGGGGGAGCCCATTTTACACGTGGGGAAACCGAGGCAGCACCAAGAGGAACTAAAGCCAGACTCTCTTGAGTCCTCCTGGGG
The DNA here is from genome assembly GCA_004026805.1 of Lasiurus borealis. Lineage (NCBI taxonomy): Eukaryota > Metazoa > Chordata > Mammalia > Chiroptera > Vespertilionidae > Lasiurus > Lasiurus borealis. The sequence goes on along the minus strand of PVJN01033774.1, from coordinate 11,786 downwards.
GAGTCTCTCTGTTATCCCATGCTTGCTGCCGATGGATTGAAACCAGGGGCCATGACTTTGCTTGGAAGTGCAGGTAAGATTTAGGGTTCGTCTTCTTGCCGAAACCGGTGTGGCTCAGTGGATAGAGCGTCGGCCTGCGGACTGAGGGGTCCCAGGTTCGATTCCGGTCAAGGGCATGTACCTTGGTGGCGGGCACATCCCCAGTGTGGTGCGTGCAAGAGGCAGCTGATCGATGTCTCTGTCTCTCATCGATGTTTCTAACTCTCTATCCCTCTCCTTTTCTCTCTGTAAAAAAATCAATAAAATACATTTAAAAAAAAATTAGGATTCGTCTTCTCCATCAACACATGTTCAAGGACTATCTTCCTCTGTCATCCATCAAAACATATGTATCCATGTTTCTCTCTCCCTTTCCTTTCCCCTCCCTTTTTCTCTAAACATCAGTGTGTAATAAGGAGAAAAAGCACCTGACAGACAGAACATGCCTCAGCATTTCCCCCACAGGATGCAGGAGAGGATTGACGCGGCTGAGGGGTGATCCGTCCTCCATAAATACCGCAGGTGGCGTGACGCAGGTCGTTATAGATCATGTTTAATATCTGGCAAACAAGCTAAACCGCCTCTACACGACATGCTCCTTTTGTGTGCCACTTGCCAGGCCCGGGAAAAGAAAGGGGCGCGCAGACAGAGACGGGCCCGTTCCCCATGAGAGCGCCCGGAGACTGAAAAATCAGGCCTCTTACCACGCTGGGGGAGAAGTGTTTTTCTTGGCTGAAGCGTGGGCTTTAAAAAATGGCGCTCATTGTGTGGCTCCCAGTTCGTTTATGCATGGACGGCCGCGCTGATGATGCATCCCGTCGGGGAGAATTTTCCAATCGGAAAAGTGCTCCGGGAAGTTTCAGCGCCATGAATCACCCGGACCTCATCTAAGCCTCGTGAAGGCGCGGGCTGTGAACGGCGGCTGCCGCGGGGGAAGACGGATGGGGCCGGCGGCCTGCTCCCCCGAGACGGAAAAACGGTTTGTGAAGACGAGAGAGTCGCCGGCGCCGGGAGGAGCTGTCAGGATAAAGGCCACCCTCTGCCCTGCAGGCCACACTGAGGGAGCTGGTGCCCACCCTCTGTCCTCCTCCTCCTGCCCCTGCCCCTTGCCAGGGGCAGACCTGCAGGCCCAGGGGGGTTCCTATATAAACTACGAACCTCACCTCTCTCTCTCTCTCTCTCTCTCTCTCTCTCTCTCTCTCTCTCTCTCTCTCTCTCTCTCTCTCTCAATACAGTGGTACCTCGAGATACGAGTTTAATTCGTTCCGTAACCTTGAGGCGTGGGAAACCATGAGACGCTCGAGTAGCGGTAAACTGGTGGGTCGTGTGCAGCCGGCCGATCCACGCGATGACTCCTATCTCAACTGTTGCTCGTATTTCAAAGCAAAAATCGCTCGCTCGACGGCTTGTATCTCAAAAATCTTGTCTGTTAGGGCACTCGTATCTCAAGGTACTGCTGCGTATTTTATTGATTTTTTTACAGAGAGGGAGAAGGATAGAGAGTTAGAAACATCGATGAGAGAGAGAGACATCGATCAGCTGCCTCCTGCACGACCCCAATCTGGGGATGTGCCCGCCACCAAGGTACATGCCCCTGAGCGGAATCGAACCTGGGACCTTGCAGTCCACAGGCCGACGCTCTATTCACTGAGCCACACGGGTCAGGGCCACCTCACGTCTCCCGGTGACACGTGGGGAAGCACTGCAGGTGCCACGGGACCTTCCCCCAGTTATTTCCTGCGGGCGCTGGGACAGGGGAAGGGTTCTGATCAGGTGACCAAGCCAATCAGTTCATACTTTCCGAGGGAAGGAAGTGGACCGCTCAGAACCGGCCTAACCACAGCGGCAGCGTGAGCAAGTGTGTTCCCTCCAGAGGGCGGTGCCCCTCAGCTGCCCGGGAAAGATGGGGGCAGAGGCAGAGTCTTCCCGGGTGCCTGCTCTTGAATTAATTTGAACGGAGCCCCTATTTTCCTCTCTCTCCGTGATGGAAGCGCAGTGAATGTGCTGGCTGCCTGGCCTGCCTCTCCCCTCCTCCCCCAGAGTCTGCTATTGCCTTACACGGGGTTGGCGTTGGGGACTGAACCCCTCTTCTGGGTCCCTGGGTCCCCACCCGCCCGGGCAGGACCTGAGGGGTGTGGTGACTCGGTGCGGAATCGCACAGGGAAGGGCTTGGTCTCTCTGGCTTCCTCTGTTTCCAGGTTACAGAAGAAGAGGTGGCCTGGCTATGGGTACGTGACCTGAGGGCAGGTGGGCCATCTCTCAAAAATGCTTTTCTTCCCTCACCCCGCTCCCCCAGGTAAGCAAACACAGTCAGTGTCCTGGGGTCACTGTACAAGCTGCCCCGCGAATTCTCTAGGATTTGGAAGGTATTTCGCTGAAGGGTGTGGTGCTGTGTGTGTATATGTGTGTATATGTGTGTGTATATGTGTGTGTCTGTGTGTGTGTGTCTGTGTGTGTATGTGTGTGTGTGTGTGTGTGTGTGTGTGTGTGTACAGGGCTATTCTGAGCATCAGATCGCTGGGCTTTGGAAATCCCGGCATCTACTATGGCCTTGTCTCTTTAGAGCCAACGGAGCGGCTAATGGGTGGAAGGGGCTGAAGGGGAAGGGGATGGGAGATGTCTGTCACACTATCAACCGTAAAAGCATGAAAACAATAAAAACAAAACTTTGCAGAATGAAAAGTATGCCATCTTTGGTTATTAGGACGGTGGTTATTGGAATGCCCTCTGTCTTGTTGTTCTTGGACTCTCATGCTCGGAGGAAATCCTTGGTATCCCATATAATAAAAGGCCAGTGACCACAGCGACCAGTTGCTATGAAGTATATTGACCATCTCTCAGTCCCTCCCTCCCCCTCCCCCAGCCTGCAGGCTCTGATTGCAGCATGGTGAATGGGGAATCACAGGGAACCAGGTGGGTGGTGCCAGGGGTGGTGGGGGGTGGTGGTGGTGAGGGGTGGGGACTGGTGAGTGGGAGGAATTCTGCCTCACCTCTTGGCCCCTCCCCTGGCTCATGGGTTCTGATTGCAGCATGGTGAACGAGGACCCACAGGGAACCAGGTGGGTGGTGGTGGAGTTTGCAGAAGATGGATAGGCCTAGGGACCCTACTCGTACACTATTTCATGCACTAGGCCTCTAGTTTTTTTTTTTTTTTTATAATTTTATTGATTTTTTTTACAGAGAGGAAGGGAGAGGGACAGAGAGTTAGAAATATCATGAGAGAAAAACATCGATCAGCTGCCTCCTGCACCTTCCCCACAGTGGATGTGCCAGCAACCAAGGTACATGCCCTTGACCAGAATCAAACCTGGGACCCTTGAGTCCACAGGCCAACGCTCTATCCACTGAGCCAAACCGGTTAGGGCTAGGGCTCTAGTTTTTAGTAAGAACTTGGGAGAATTCAAATTTCCAACCATAATTTCCTCCATCCCTCCTCACTACATTTATTCCTTTCTCCTCTCCCATCTTAAGTGAAACTGACACGGTAGCAGAGAAAACCCACAGGGCTTTGCTTTCCCCACTGTGTGAACCGGGCACCAACCCAAAGTGGTGCAGTCAGAGATTCCCGTTACCCGCAACAGCGAGGTTCTAGAGTGGCCCAAACACCGAATTAATGAGAGCCGACCACTGCTCCTAGTGGAAATACAGGGCTAGGTTCCTGGGAGCCTCTGGCCACAACGGTTTTGTCCACCAATCGGCATGTGGCCTTGTGTTATATGTGCATCCTCTTAGACAGCTTATTTCCCAGATACTGCTGGGTCATGAACACTGAACTCACGACCGACCCACAACACGGTGACTCATTTTTTAACACAGCTTCTCTAACGAGTGTTTTCCTGTTAAGGTAAAAATCACAGCCTTCTCTCACTTCAGAAACATGAGACTGCACTGTGGTTGGGGGTCATCTTCAACAATGAAATCACCAAAAATGTATAAACACGGTGGCCGTGCCAAGGATGCATGTGCACACGTGACAGCTGGAACCGGCATGCCGAGCGTTGTCCTGGGCGACCTCAGGTGGGGTCGTGCGGTTTGGGTCGCTAACATTTTTTGCCGCTCTGCACATGTGCAATTATATCACTGTAACTGCTAGAATCAAAGGTAACTGTGACAGGGGATATGATTCCATCCTGCCTGGAATGTGTATGTCTTATTCCGTGGAAAGTATTTTGGTAAAAAAAAAAAAAAAAAGATGGAGGACAATCATCTCTGATTTCTGTCCATTGATTGGCTTTCTCATAAGCAAGATCATTTCACTGGCCCCTTCCCTCATGTGCAGTCAGGGGAATTGATTTGTAGGATACATATATGGATGAAGATTGAGTCTCCCACTGCCTGTTCCATGGACCCAGCTAGATATACAAATGGACATCTGAGAACCAATTGTCCTTTGACCTGTACAATCCTAAAGCTCATGCAAAGAACAGACAATAGCCATTGGAAAGAGTGTCAGCTTGCCCTGTCCGGGGCCCACAGGGGGCTGGCTGAGGGCATCTGGAATGGTCCACACCGCCTTTTATGGGCTGTGTCAATATGTGCCCAGGTTACTGGGCAAGAAATGATGCCTCTCTGAGTCTATTTGCTTACTGAAGATAAGCTTGAGATTCAATGAGATGAATGTCAAACACTTAATGCAGAGCTTTATAAATGGGGTTATTATTACTCACCTTTCTGCTCTTGGCTTAACACACACACACACACACACACACACACACACACACACACCGCTGCTTTATAGGTTAATTTAAATGCCTATCAAATAAACATCTTTACTGTGACTTCAACTGGACAGATCTGCAGAACTTAAATGTGGTGCTGTGAACTTTATCTCCAAGATGTACGCGAAGCCAAAATATACCAGTTGTAGGAAAGTATCAAAGTGTAAAATCCTAAAGGAAAATCCTCTCTGATAAAACCCTCATATGCAAATCGACCGCATGGCTGAACCACCAGTTGCTATGACGTGCACTGACCACCAGGAGGCAGATGCTTACTGCAGGAGCTGCCCCTGGGTGGTCAGTGCTCTCCCCCAGGGGGAGCGCTGCTCAGCCAGAAGCTGGGCCCACCGCTGGAGAGCACAGTGGCTGTGGAGGGAGCATCTCCCACCTCTGCAGCAGGCCGATGCTCTATCCACTGAGCCACACCAGTTTTGGCCTCACTAGGTATTTCAATAGAGGTGCCCCTCCCTTCCCGCCTAGAGGAGGTATTTCTGGAAGTGACTTCTTCCCAGAGACCCTTCTGCCTCCCCTGTTGTGATGATTGACTGAGGAACTTGCTCTTCCATGCCGGCACCTCTTGTCACGTTCCTCGTCGCTGTTCTACCATCTCCAGGTACTGCCGGGGCTTCTCACGTCTGACAGCTTGCAGGAAGGCAGCACCCTAGCAGGGGGAGGAGGGAATGGCGGCTGGTTTTAGAGAATGATCCGTAACCCTGGTAACTGTATTGGGTGCTTTTTTATTTTTTTAATCTTTCTTCAATAATAGCTCATCTCATAGCCCCGGGCCTCCTGCCAGGGCCTATAGCAGTGGTTCTCAACCTTTCTAATGCTGCAGCCCTCTAATACAGTTCCTCATGTTGTGGTGACCCCCAACCATACTTCACAACTGTAATTTTGCTATTGTTATGAATTATAATGTAAATACCTGTGTTTTCTGATGGTCTTAGGCGACCCCTGTGAAAGTGTCGTTCGACCCCCAAAGGGGTCTCGACCCATAGGTTGAGAACCACTGGCCTATAGTCTCTCCCCTCGTTGGTCTAAATCACGCCCCTCCACTGGACCCTGTGCAATGATAGGCATGCAGGCAAGGCTGCTCCCTGGCTGGGCCATCGGAATGGTGAGGAAACACGATTCTGGAAGGAATCTGAGAGTTGCCCTCCTGCCATTCCCATGCAATCCTAACTCTGCCCTCGGGAGACGCAGCCCGCCGTTGTTATGATTTGCGGATTCATATCTGCAAACCTGCCGGCTCACTCCAAGTTTGTTTGCATCCCCCAAATCCGACCTTCCAACACGGGTGTGGCTGCTCTGGAAGTTGATCTCTGTCGGGGGGTGGGAGGTGTTCAGAAAGGGGTCAAGAGCGAGCGGAACAGAGGGTGATGTCCAGGCGTGTGGGAAGCCACCGGTTTCCCAGTACAGTGGTACCTCGAGATACAAGTTTAATTCGTTCTGTAACCTTGAGGTGCAGGAAACTATGAGATGCTGAAGTCTCGGTAAACGGGTGGGTTGTGTGCAGCCGGCCAATCCGCACGATGACTCCTATCTCAACTGTTGCTTGTATTTCAAAGCAAAAATCGCTCGTATCTCAAAAATCTCGCATGTTAGGTCACTCGTATCTTGAGGTACCACTGTACTGTCACGAGTGCACGAGGGAATGCGGAAGGCCCATTGACCTTGGACCATTCGCAGGGCTCATACCAGGCACTCATGGTTCTGTTGCGATAGTGGTGGCTTAAGGCAATTTCCTGACCTAACAGCCTCAAAGTAAATGTTTGCTGATCTTTATTGACCTTGGAGATGGTCCTCTCTGCTACCTGTTTGCCATGATGACCGAGGGCAAGATGTGGGACTTGTAGCATCAGAAACTCAGTTACTCAGGCACAAGGCGCTTGGGGGACTGGAAGTCAGGCTGTTTTAACGTTGAATTCAGTGCTGCCAGAAAATGCCCCAAGTCCCTGGGACCAAGAGGAGGCTGTCTCTGAGTCCAGGGCACGTCAGAGCCCGTGGTCCTTGGCAGGAGAGCGATGCCACGGAGGAGATAGGGAGTGGGCACACAGGAAGGAGCGCCGGGAGGAAGAATTGATGGCTGGGGAAGGCATGCGAGGCACCTCCATGCTCAGGACTCTGCCATCAGCACTTCCAGAACTCAGAGGGGAGATCCGGGCCCATGGCCCTCTGCACTTCTCACAACAGGACCACAGCCTCTGAATGCAGTGGTTCTCAACCTTCCTAAGGCCACGACCCTTGCCTACAGTTCCTCATGGGGTGGTGACCCCCAACCATGAAATGTTGCTACTGTGATGCATCGTGATGTAAATACCTGCATTTTCCAATGGTCTTAGGCGACCCCTGTGAAAAGGTCATTCGACCCTCCCAAAGGGGTCGCGACCCACAGGTTGAGAACCGCTGCTCTGAATGGGTCATGTGATCATGCTGAAGTTCCCCAGGGGAGAAACAGACGCGTTTACCGGAAAGATTGCTAAGGGGAATCAGGAAAGACAGAGGGTTGGTTTGGGGACCATTCGCTGAAGGACTCTCAGCAGCCAAACCCACAGACACACAGCTGGGACCCTTTTATGAACTGCAGGCACGCGGGAGGATGGAGTTCGGTCGGGATAATTGGTTTTTAAGTATGTCCTTTTCTCTTTCTCCTCTTTGATATTATTAACACGAAGTCTCTTTAAATGTCAATAATTTAAATGTAATTTAATTTCTTCAATGAAATTGTTTAATCACTGGAGAATATCAGATGGCCCTTGAGCGGGAGCGGCGTGTGTGTGTGTGTGTGTGTGTCTGTGTGTGTCTGTGTGTGTCTGTGTATGTGTGTATGTCTGTGTGTAGGGGGTGGGTAGGAATGTAGGCCTGGGGAGCACCCAGCTTTGGAGGGGCTGAAGGTGCCTTTTAGCTCCCAGTGGTCCCAGTGGGGTCCGTTTCAAAGGCGTTCTGTTTCCAGTTGCCCCGGCTCAATGCAAGGGAACTGCTGTCGAGCGTCCCTCAGAAAAGGTGAAATGTGTGAGAACAGGGAGGGAGCCAGAGGTACCGGGTCCAGCTCCCCTGCCCTCAGAATCCTAGCATTTCAGTTAAATTGGAATCTGCAGAACCGATTGCACTGTCCGTCCCCACGGCCTGGTATGTGATGACCCCCACAGCTTACTGTTTGCAAAACATAGAGTCATACTCAACTTTTTTTTAATAATATATTTTATTGATTTTTTACAGAGAGGAAGAGAGAGGAATAGAGAGTTAGAAACATTGATGAGAGAGAGACATAGATCAGCTACCTCCTGCACGCCCCCTACCTTGTGCCTGCAACCAAGGCACATTCCTTGACCAGAATCGAACCTGGGATCTTTCAGTCCACAAGCCAATGGTCTATCCACTGAGCCAAACCAGTTTTGGCATCATACTCAACTTTGAATCATATTCAGCTTAAACAACAACAACAACAACAACAACAACAACCTAGCAACACAGGTCTGAGTGTCCCTGTCATGTAATGTACGGAGTTTAAGGTTTGCAACCCAGAAACAAGGAGAGGACCTTCCTATTTCCCCCACGTAACGTCATCTGGTGATGTTGAAGGAGGGCAGCCTTCCGGGGCTGTTGGGTGCTTTTCGAACATTGATTCGACCGTCCTTCAGAAATGACCACAACGAAAACCCCCGTCCTGGTGTTTAAAAACCCACAACTACAATGAAAACAGACACCGGTTTCTCGTCTTCCTTTTCCACAGAGTCGCAGGTATGTGGCCCGCTCTGGGGCTGAATGCGCGCTGCCTGGGCCGTGTGTTTCTGGTACACTGACCGGCGGGGAAATGATGAACAGTGCTGGCATTTAAGTGATCATAATTAGGCTTCAGAGCTAACAGCCCGTGGAGATGAATGGTGGACGGTCACACCCCTCGCAGGGCCCCTGTTTATCAGGCTGTCAGGTGCGGCTGCCGGAAGACAACATCAGTGTGGCTTTGGACACGGACAGCCCGGAGCCCGGTGACAGCCACACGGGATGGTCCTGTGGGTGCTGGTTCAACGGGAACGCCAGGGAGCACTCTGTGCCGGGGGTGCGCGCTGCCTACCTGCATCCGGTACGGCACCCGGGATCTCCATGCCTGGAAGGCAGATGATTCTAGAACATGGGATCACATTCCAGAGCAGGGGTTCTCAACCTTCCTAATGCCACGACCCTTTAATACAGGTCCTCAGGTTGTGGTGAGCCCCAACTATAAAATTTTTATTATTATTATTATTTTAAAATATATTTTATTGATTTTTTACAGAGAGGAAGGGAGAGAGAAAGTCAGAAACATCGATGAGAGAGAGACATCGATCAGCCGCCTCCTGCACGCCCCACAGTGGAGACGTGCCCACAAGCAAGGCACATGCCCCCGACCGGAATGGAACCTGGGACCTTTCAGTCTGCAAGCTGATGCTCTATTCACTGAGCCAAACCGATCTTGGCTAAAATTATTTTTATTGCTACTTCATCACTGTCATTTTGCAACTGTTATGAATCGTAATGTAATTATCTGTGTTTTTCCGATCATCTTAGGAGACCCTGCTAGGGTTCTCAATTGGTGGGTCATGACCCACAGGTTGAGAACCGCTGCTGTAGAGCCTGAGACCATCGGAAAACACAGATATGTACATGACGATTCATTAACAGTAGCAAAATGACAGCGATGAAGGAGCAATGAAAATAACTTTATGGTTGGGGGTCACCACCCCATGAGGAGCTGTCTTAAAGGGTCACGGCCTTAGGAAGGTTGAGAACCACCCTTCCAGAGAAATCTCCTGGCTTGATAGTATATTTGCCTCAGTTTCTCCTCTCAAACAGCACTGAAACACTCCCTCGGACACAACGTTTTTTGTTTTTTTTTAAAATATATTTTACTGATTTTTTTACAGAGAGGAAGGGAGAAGGATAGAGAGTTAGAAACATCAATGAGAGAGAGACATCGATCAGCTGCCTCCTGCATGCCCCCCACTGGGGATGTGCCCGCCACCAAGGTATATGCCCTTGACGAGAATCGAACCTTCAGTCCGCAGGCCAACGCTCTATCCACTGAGCCACACCAGTTTTGGTGGACACAACAGTTTTTGAGAGAAATAAGAAATGTAGGGATTTCAACAACGACAAACCCCTCTGCTCAGATGCATTAGATTTCACAAGCCACGCTGTGGTCCTGAGGGAGTTCCAGGCGCCTTCCGTCAATAGGAGAATATTGGGAGCATAATTAAATTAATTTTCATAGGATTCTGAATGATTTGTCCACAATTAAGTTCCCACGCATGGCCGCCTGCCGCCTGATGCTCAATAAGGGTGGAGACGGTACAGTTTTCAGTATTGATTCTCCTTTTCCGAAAGACGTTCCATCATGAAAGGCAGCAAAAACGGGGACAAGCCCCCCTCAGATGGAGAAAAGAACGCGCTGCAACACGGTAGTCCTGGTTGTCTTTTCACGAAAAAAAGTTTCTTCAAAGGACAGCGTCATCGGTAGTTCATTATCGTCATCGACATGAAATAATTATGGAACCAGGCTAAGAAATTACATCGTTAATGAAACTCAAGGAGAACGAAACTTTAGATTTCCCATTTCTTACCGCTTTATCTTTTTTAAAAAAATATATTTTATTGATTTTTCACAGAGAGAAAGGGAGAGGGATAGAGAGTTAGAAACATCCATGAGAGAGACAACTATCAGCTGCCTCTTGCACTCCCCCTGCTGGGGATGTGAGCACAACCAAGGTACCTGCCCTTGACTGGAATCGAACCTGGGACCTTTCAGTCTGCAGACCGGCGCTCTATCCACTGAGCCAAACTGCTTCATCTTAAACAGAGTCCACCCCTCCCCCCTTTTCCCCTCATCCCTCTACCAGAAGGTGGCATTCTCTTTCACTCTGATGCCATGATGGGGCTTAACAATGGCCAAGGACACAGTGAGGGGCCCAGGCAGGAGAGAAGGCAGAGAAGAATATTGAAGGAGAGTGGAAAAGATGCTCGGAGCAAGAATGCGGGGAAGGGATGAGGGCAGACACACCAGGTAACAGTGGGAGGGGCGTTCATCAGCTGCCTCACATGCTGGGGCCATTGTTCTCTCACTTCTCAGAAACCGTTGTCCAGCTTCTTCTTCTTTTTTTTAAAAAATATATTTTATTGATTTTTTACAGAGAGGAAGGGAGAGGGATAGAAAGTCAGAAACATTGATGAGAGAGAGACATTGATCAGCCGCCTCCTGTACGCCCCCCACTGGAGATGTGCCCGCAAGCAAGGTACAGGCCCCTGACCGGAATCGAACCTGGGACCTTTCAGTCCGCAGGCTGACGCTCTATCCACTGAGCCACACCGGTCTCAGCTGTCCAGCTTCTTTAAGGGAGTTTTGCTTTGGGAAGTTGCCACGGGAAGAGTTAGACCACAAAGAAATGGCTCCGACCTTTCTGAAAGAACAGGTGGTGCTTTTGTTTCTCACTGTTTTCCAACGTGTACACTCCAACGCCTCAGGTTCTAAAGCCAACGGGTGGGGGCTGTTTGCGTAGACGTCTGGGCCAGGGTGGGCTGCAGGGCAGACCCAGCCTGCCCGGGGGATCCGTCATCCTGTGATTGCAGGAGGCCTGTGTCTCACTGCTGTGCAAATAGGAGAGACCAGGAAGTCTCTGAGGCCAGGCGCGGTGCCTTCTCCTAATACAGTGGTGCCTCGAGATACGAGTTTAATTCCTTCTGAAACCTTGAGGGGTGGGAAACTATGAGACGCTCGAGTCGAGGTAAACTGGTGGGTCGTGTGCAGCTGGCCGATCCGCGCGATGACTCCTATCTCAACTGTTGCTCATATTTCAAAGCAAAAATCGCTTGCTCAACGGCTTGTATCTTAAGAATCTCGTATGTTAGGGCACTCGTATCTCGAGGTAGCACTGTATATAAAAAGCCAGGTGCCATCACGACGGAAACAACCAGACAGATGACTGAACAGCCAGCTGCGTGGGGTGACCAGGCCAGCAGGGAGGGATATTAGGGGTGACCAGGCCAGGAGGGGGG
>PVJN01033773.1:0-23215 GCA_004026805.1 Lasiurus borealis | reverse complement strand
AGGAGGAGGAGGAGGAGAAGGGGGAAGACAGCACAACATGTCCCCCTCCAGGAGAAAGCAGGAGCTGCTTGGTTCCGGAAGAGTCCCATTCTGCAAGGCATGCTACGCACCTGAGGCCGTAGAGGACCGTGCCGTCGGGATGCAGGCGGATCATGCGGTTCTTGACCGTCACGCCGTGCACAAACGACTTCTTGTCATTCAGGAAGTAGGTGTCGGGCACCCAGAGCTGGTCTGCTACTCGGTTGTCCAGAGTTAGGTTTAAAGGTATGACATTATACGACAGCCTCTTATCTCTCCAGGCTTGTTGAAAATACATGGTCAGCGTATAATCCTGTAAAAGTGAGCAGAAAACATGCTTAGTATGTACCCAAGTGGACTTGGGAGAAAGGCAAACATTTCTATACTCATAAGAAAATATATATACAGCCATACAGCAGCCATATCCTATACACATACGCTATCCACAGATATAGGCAGATATTAGCGTACTAAAGCCATTCTGACTGAGCACCTACTATGTGTCAGGGACCATGGTAGGAACTACAAATACAGAAGTGAAGAGAGCATATCCTTATAAAATTTATCACACATTACCCAGGGAGAGAAGTGGTAAGGAATAGTTACTTTATAATTAACCTGTCTTTCCCAAAGTGGGGTTCGCAGGATTGTTTTCGGTGAGACAAACACACGTCTAAAAAGTGGTTAATTTATTGTAGTAGTAATAGTTTGTCGACGAAAATCCTCACTGGTCTCATGAAGGTGAGTTTCCCGGGAGAGGTGACATTTACACTGAAACTCCTGTGGCTTCCCAGATAATAAACAATATCCTCTCAAACACTATTTCGCAAGAACTTTAATCTCAGGATTATGAATCAGCAGGCTGGGCTCTTCGCTGCCGAGGAAGTTTGCTGTCACAAAGGGAACGGTGGCCTTAGAGTCTCAGCGCCAGCATCTCTCAGCTGTGTCGGGAAAGGAAATTTATACCATTTCTTTTCACTTCAGTTCCATTAGCTCTAAATGGGGCTTTTAATACGTGCCTGACCTAACCGGAAGATTAGGACGATGACAATGAAATGTATAACGCAAATGGAATGTGTAAACTACAAAGACTATAGATTATGAATAAAGCATTTACATATATATTGTGACATGTTTCATCCATTAGAAGCCTGTGGGTCTCATGTAATTGTGCTCTCACCCTCATTTGGATGATAAAATGAAGGGCCAAATATTCATTTGAAAGGATAATTATCATTCTATTTTAAAATCAGTTCATAATGCCCTAGCTGAGGGCTTACAAAGGCACTCTCATATTATGTGTCTGCATAGTTTTGTGGACAAAATATACACTTTAATCTCCATGAAGTCTCTGAGTTTTTCCAACTCTTGTTGATATTTATACATCTTAATTTGGTTATATAATTTTTAAGTATGACTTGTAACACATTATCTGCTTAAAAGCATTGAACAATTTCCATAGGAAATGCATAACCCCTCCGCTGCAAAAAGAAAATATTTTCCCTGCTTTTACAAATATACAAATTTTGATCTCATTCAGAATTCAGCCCTGCCCTACTTCTGAAGGAGTAGCTGTAGAATCAAACTTCTATTCTAACAAAAGATATATGAATATTCTCAGGATATATCAAATAATTGTAGGTTAGATTTCCTTAGGTGGATCACTGTAATTTGTGCCCTGGAAGGTTCTGCAACACTCTGCTTTAGTAAAAAAAATCAACCTGAGGCTTTCTAGAATAGTATCTTGATTTGTAAAAAAGTGACCTTGAAGATTTATGAATTACAAAACTAGAAAATAGGAATCAGATATGTTTGCATGTGTCTATGTTACAAATAGCCTAAAATCCTATCTAATAAAAGAGTAATAAGCAAATTAACCATTATTCCACTATACCCATAAGCCACACCCACCAACCAATCAGGAGTGCATATACAAATTAACCCAACCAAGATGGCTGCAGCCATGGAGCAAGCAGGAGGCTTGGGTTTCCCCATCAATAGAGGAAGCCAAGCTTTCTGCCTTCTCTGGACATCCCAGGCCTCCACTCAAAGCTACAATGTTTCAACTATAGAAGAAAAATAAATTCCAGATACCAGGTCCTCTGCTTGGGTCCCTGGGGGGAGGGGAGAAGGGCATAGCCAGCCTGAAAACCACCACAGGCCCCTTGCCCAGGCCTCCCAATGCCCCAAGGCAACCCCCATCCTGATCTAGGACACTTTTCAGGGCAAACCAGCTGACCTCCACCCATGCACAGACCTCTGTGCTATCTAACAAAAGAGTAATATGCAAATTGACCGTCACTCCAACACACAAGATGGCTACCCCCATGTGGACACAAGATGGCCACCACAAGATGGCCAGCAGAGGAGGGCAGTTGGGAGGGATCAGGTCTGCAGGGGAGGGCAGTTGTGGGTGTTCAGGCCAGCAGAGGAGGGCAGTTGGGAGGGATCAGGTCTGCAGGGGAGGGCAGTTATGGGCATTCAGGCCAGCAGGAAGGGCAGTTGCGAGGAACCAGGCCTGCAAGGGAGGGCATTTAGGGACGATCAAACCTGCAGGGGAAGGCAGTTAGGGTGACCAGGCTGGCAGAGGAGGGAACTTAGGGGTGACTGGGCCTGCGGGAGAGGGCAGTTGGGGAGAATCAGGCCACAGAGGAGGGCAGTTAAGGGTGACCAGGCCTGCAGGGGAGGGCAGTTAGGGGCAAAAAGGCTGGCAGGGGAGCAATAAAGCATCAATCAGGCTGGCAGGGGAGCAATAAAGCATCAATCAGGCTGGCAGGGGAGTGGTTAGGGGGTGATCAGGATGACAGGCAGAAGTGGTTAGGGGCAATCATGAAGGCAGGCAGGTGAGTAATTGGGAGCCAGTAGTCCTGGATAGTGAGAGAGATGTCCAAATGTCCGTTTAGGCCCGATCCTACCTAAACGAGCAGTCAGACATCCCTTGAGTGGTCTCAGATTGGAGAGGGTGCAGGCTGGGCTAAGGGACACAACACCCATGCATAAATTTCATGCACCAGGTCTCTAGCATAGGATATAAATAAAATAAGCCATTTATATTGTGCTTGAGAAAACACATCTAGTGATATCAAATTCTTGGAGATAAAATGGAAAATGTGCTTATTATCACTATTAGAAGATGATGCTACTTAAGCTTTGATAATAAGCCCTCTTAAGATGTAGGGGAGATAATATTGTTTGGATGCTACTGGAGTTCATCATCCAGTTGAGCCTTGTTTGGACATAGGATATTGTGTTCTCTTTTGGGCTAAATAAAGAGTAATACTGTGAGATCCTGTGTCATATGTGAATCTCTGGTATTTGTCAGCAAGGCAATGCCTGCTAAGAAATGCTCCTAGACAGACCCTGGTGATTCTGTGGTCACATCAGCTTTCATTTTACTTGTTTTTAGATGACATATCATGGCAATGTCAAGAATGGAAGAAACTTCTGAATCTAATTAACTGTTACTGGGCTTAAAAGGAGTGGTTCTGTGTTCCACCCTTTATTCGAGGCCTCCACCCACCCAAGACCAATCCTTTGAACTTTCACAGAGAAAGCATACCTTTCACATTTAACAATCCCACCTTATGACACTTGTCTCGCAGTTGGTTTATTCAAAGTGAAAAAGAAAAGAAACAACACAAATAAACCACTTCTGGCTGCTCCACAGTCCATGGCATCACAAATCAAGAAGGACTATGTTAAGGACAATTAAAACCAATTCACTTTCAACTCTTAATAGGGAGGAAACCCACTAATTACAACTACATATCCCGGAGGGAATTAAAAAGCAAACACCTCAGCTCTATGCAAAGTAAAAATCAGCAGTCAGATTTGGGAGCCAATTGAAATGTGAAAAAAGACCATTTCAATGGTGAGTTTATTGTTTTATTTTTCTCTCCCTCATATATCTCCTTGAAGTACTTAAAGTAACTGTAGGTGAGATTTTCTTTGGTGGATCACTGTCGTTCGTGCTTTGGACGGTTCTGCAACACTCTGCTTTAGTTTAAAAAAAAAAATCAGCCGAGACCGGTTTGGCTCAGTGGATAGAGCATCGGCTTGCGGACTGAAAGGCCCCAGGTTCGATTCCGGTTGGGGGCATGTACCTTGCTTGTGGGCACATCTCCACTTTGGGGTGTGCAGGAGGCAGGTGGTCGATGTCTCTCTCTCATCGATGTTTCTGACTTTCTATCTCTCTCCCTTCCTCTCTGTAAAAAAAAAATCAATAAAATATATTTAAAAAAATCAGTCTGAGGCTCTCTAGAATAGCATCTTGATTTGTGAAAATGCACCCTTGAAGGCTTATGAATTACAAAACTAGAAAACAGAAAAGAAACCAGATATGTTGTTTTCGTGTGTCTATACTACAAATAGCCTAAAATGTAGGCTATAAATAAAATAAGACACATATACACACACACACACATGCACATGCCAAAACTATAAATACAGACATATACTATGTTCCTGGTTTAAAAAGTAAGTCTTGTTAAGATGTCAATTCTCCTAAATTGGTCTATAATAAAATTCCATCAACATCCAATATCAGCATATTGTGGAGATATGCTGATTCTAAAAGTCCATGCAAATGAAAGGAATGAGAAGTCAAAACCATTGTAAAAGGGAAGAACAAAGTTGGAGGATCCACACTATTGGGTTTTAAACGTTATTAAGCTACACTAAGACAGAGTGGAAGTATGGTATTGATAGAAAAGTACGTCAATAAAATAAACCCACACAAATAAGCTTAATATTTTCTGACAAAGACACAAAAGCTATATTGGAGAAAGCACAATCTCCTTAACAAACATTCTGCATCAGCTGGGATATCTCTATCTACATAAATGAATAAATAAATATACAAACATATTTTATACCTTATACAAAAATTAATTCAAAATTAGTCAAAGGCTTATATATAAAATGTAAAACTATAAAACTTTTAGAAGAAAATATGGGAGAAATCCTCTGTGACCTTGGGTTAGGCAAAGATTTCTTAGACATAAACTCAAAAGCACATTAATAAGACAAAATATATAATTTGGGTATCAAAAACCTTTTAAAGTTTTGCTACATGGAAGACTTTATGAAACCAGTGAAAAGACAAACTGCAGACTGGGAGAAAATACTCACAAATCACATATCTGCCAAAGGACAGCTTTCCGAATATCTAAATGTATAAAGAATTCTCAAAACTTACCAAACAATCCCATTAAAATAGGCAAAAGATGTAAGCAGACACTTAAACCACTCAAGACCTACAAATGGCAAATAAGCTCTTGCAATGATGGAACACATCCTAGTCAATAGGGAACATCAAATTGAAACCTAAAATGAGATATTACTCTATCCCTATTAGAAAAGCTAAAACAAAAGCATTAAAAACCACTGACAATTACACGAGCTGGTGAAGAAGCAGAACAATGGAGACTTGCGCACAGCAGGTGGGATTCACAGTATCAGCCACTTGGAAAATAGTGTGACAATTTCTCATAAAGTTGGCATACATTTGGCATATGAGCCAGGAATCCAAGCGCTGTGGGGAATGCTTACAGCAGCTCTACAGTAACTGCCAAGCCTGGGAGTCAACTGGATGAACTTTCTTTAGCAAATGAAGAGATAACAAACTGTGGTATGTCTCTGTCTCAGAATACTACTCACCACCAACAAAGAACAAACTATGGTTTATGCATCATCATCAATGGATTCCAAATATAGCAAGTCAAGCAAGGGAAGCCAGATTCAAAAGGCTTCATAGTATATGATTCCATCCTGTAAAAGGTAAAACTTCATGGTCAGAGAACAGATGAGTGATTCCCTGGACTTCCAGGTGTGGGGGAGGTGGCAACTTGGGCGCCAGCATCAGGGAACACTTTGGGGTACTAGACCCGCTCTGCATCTTAACTGCAATGGCGCCTCATCACTTCACAGAACTGTATCCAAGAGTGAGTGTGTGTTTTTCTGTGTGTGAATTAAAAAAGCAAACATTTAAAACTGCTTTTTGAAAATACATGGTCTCCAAGGTCAAAACACACGAAACTCATATCCTAGTACTTCCAAGTCCCTCTGTTGTGACCTTGGGTGAACCCTCTCAAGTCTCTGCATCTGTTTCCAAAGCAAAAGAACGGAAGCTAATTAACTTGGGAACTAGGGTTAACAACAATTGCTTTGTTATCGAAGAAGAAAAAAGTCGAGTGATGCTACAAAATACATCTCCCCCATTTCATACTGGGGACACTTGGCCCCATCAGGATGGGCTCAGAAGACACCCACTATATGGTTAGAGGCTCCCAATTCTTCAATTATACAATGAGGCGACTGGATTAAGTGTTTTAAAGGCCATTTCTGGGAATAAAATCATTATATCCCAGTAAATGCTTTGCTAACTTTGTGTTTAAATGTATCTCTTCATTTCAAAATTTTCTAAATGTGCAATATATTTGTTTCTTGTTATTTTTGTAAATTGTTTTCTAAATCCAAGGCTCAAATGTTTCTGGTTTCTTTGACGTCGTGTTATTTAAAAAACAGTACAAATTAATTCCTGTTTGTTTCTTATCTTTTTTAACTTTACTGTTTTGTGAATTGCCTGTTACTACTCTTTGAATATTTTTCTGCTTGCTATTCTAGTCGATATCTGATGTAGACAATGATATTTAACTTTGTTATTTTCTTTTTTAATATTTAATTTTATAGTTTGAAACAAACAAACAAAACACAGATTAGGATGCTTAGGTATTTCTGTTTTTACACTCCCCAACTCCCTTGGGAGAAAAGGCATTACATCTAATGTAGAAGTTACCACCTAAATAAATATCAGTAAGTACATTCTCAACATATTAAGTTGTCACCTCCTTGAGCACAATGATGTTGCTTACTCCTGTGAATGCATACTTTCTGATAAATTGTAGAAACTGTAATTGTCTGCTAAATGCTACAAATTCCCCTGTGAACACTGGGGACTATGTACAAGGGTCTCTAAACTGTGCATACCCTTTGCTCTGACATTTACATTCCAAGGGATATTTGTAGAAAATAATTAAGCAGTATATTTTGAGAGCTCTACCTTTAAATATTAGTACAAATCTCCTGCTCCTCTCTGTTTGCGATACTAACAATCTAGTTTATTCATGAGTGATTCTACTGCCACTGTTGCTTGTCTCTCTAATTCCAACCTTTACCTTCCACATGGCAGCAGATTTGTTAAGCAGATCCTGTTTCCTTTGGTTAATATCACCCAAATAAAGGCTATTCACCACTCTTAGAATAAAGCATAAACGTATTACATTCACCTTTCGAGTCCTACATGACCTGGACTCTACGTACCTCTTTGATCTCACCTCCTACTACTTCTTCTCTTCCCTCACCTCAACTCACTAAGCGCAACCACACTAGCCTTTTCCTATTTTACCAATACTCCAAGCTCTTACCAATGCTACCTGAACGCCTGACATACTGGAAAAGCTATGTCCCTAAGCATGGTCGGCTCTTCCTTGGGACTCAGAGCTCAACTCAAAGGTCAAACCAACTCAATGGGCCCTTCCCTGACCTTCTTCGGCCTCTCACCAGCAGGCCTATCACCCCCATTTTTAATATGTTTATGGTACTATTTTTTCACAAATGAAAAAAAAAGTATTCATTTATTAGCTTACTTTTTTACTTTTTCTCTCTTCCAACTAGAACAGTGGTTCTCAACCTTCCTAAGGCTTCGACCCTTGCATACAGTTCCTCATGTGGTGGTGACCCCCAACCATGAAATTTTGCTATTGTTATGCATCATGATGTACATATCTGCATTTTCCGATTGTCTTAGGCGACCCCTGTGAAAGAGTTTTTCGACCCCCAAAGGGGTCACAACCCACAGGTTGAGAACCTCTGAACTAGAAGGTAAATTCCATGAAAATATGAAGCTTTCTCAAACTTGTCCATCACTGCATCTTCATGTCCAAAAGAGCTTAACACATAGGAGCAATATAAATCTACCTATTGAACCATGTGAAAGAATGAGTGAAAGACAGTGCAGATATATGTATCTCACCCAAATACTTATTACTGCATTAGCAATAAAATAAAAATTAGTAAAGAGAATCAGCATGAAATTGAGTAAATAAAACACTACAAATACAGAATAGAATATATGCAGAAATTAAGATATCATCCTAAAAATATATATTGACATGAATAGATGTTCTTGGCACACTGTTAATATTTTATATTATTGTATATTATCTTTGTAAAGAGAATACTGTAAAACAATATACACAATATGATCCCATTTTGGAAATACATATCTATATACTGGAAATGTGTCTAAAATATAAATATTAAGTGGTGGACCTCTGTGTAGTGATATGACAAGTGATCTTCAATTATTTTTGTTCATCTCTGTATCTTTTGTTTCATCAAAATAAATTATTTCTGCAACAAAAACAATATACACAAATAATTCTTTGTTGAATAAAATTCTAAAAATAACATCCGATATTACAAATGTCTTACTCTCTGCAGATTTGAGAGCTCAGCATGAAGGCAAAGGAAATATAGTCACAAATAAATGAGAAACCCTCAGCCTTTTGCCTCAGTGTTAACAAAGCACACACATCTCCTTTGTATTGATCGGGGGGTTTTATCTAGACAAACACACAAAAAGAGCTTGAAGTGGTCAACTGTGTTTTCTTTTCTAGGGATGTTCACATTTAATTCATCAATGAGAAGTAAAAATCCATCCCTCTTTTCCCTCCTAAGTACCAATAAAAGGAGACCCCAGAATCTTCCTCTGGCACTAACTTCAGTCTTCACTCTATTAGGAAATATCATTTTCCTCTAACAGAAAGCCTTTTTATCTGTGTCTTATTTAATACTCAGAGGAGATGAGTGTGTGTGTGTGTACGTGTGCATGGTGTACACACACACACACACACACACACACACACCTATTCACTTTAGTTTTAGCTCTAATAGCACTCTCTCTACTGCAATAGAAGTTCCTCTCAATGGATTGATCTATAAAAGCTTTCAAAGAGAGTCCATTGTTTGTAAAGTCTGAACACCTTACAAGGCTCTTCTCAGCCTCTTCTGCACACTTTACCCTCAGCATCTCTTATTTCCTCTCCAGAGTTAATACACTACAATAGAGTGGATGATCGCTGTGCAAGTCTCCGCTACCCCAGGATTCTGTCACTCCATTTTTCTTCAACCAATCACCTTCCTGAACCTTTTGTTGGAACAAAACCTGTTTCACACATCCTCCAACACACCTTTTACTTGCCATTTTTCTTATTCCCTACCCCGACCCTTCCTTCTCTGCCTACCCACATTCATCCCCTAAGTCCTTAAAGCAGTGCTCTGTAGCATGCTGGCCTCATGGACTTGAATTGTTACCTCTTTAATGTATTTACAAAATGATCCAAGCATCTTATCTTTAACACAATGGGGTTTTTATGAATGTTTACTCATGGACACTCTAAAGCTTGTTCTCACTTTTTCACTCTTCCTGCATGGGTTTCAAATTTTGATTTTTTAGATTCCTATATTAATTACCTGCCTAGTGTGGCAGATCAGGGAGCAGAAACGATCAGAGGTTCGATTCCTGGTAAGGGCACATACCTGAGTTGAAGCTTCGATACCCAGACCCAGTCAGAGCAAGTGAGAGAGACAACCAATAGATGTCTCTTTCTCATATTGGTGTTTCTCCTTCCCTCCCTCCCTCCCTCCCCCCTCTCCTTTCCCTCCTCCTGTCCTCACTTCTACTTTCTCTAAAAAAAAAAAAAATCAATGAAAAAAATGTCTTCCAGTGAGGATTAACAACAACAACAGATCCATTCCTTCATCATTATTCTTGAACGTCTCCAGGGAATTATTCTCCCCACTGGCTGGCTTTTGAGAGTGAGTTTCCATTCTCTCCCTGTCCCATGTTTCAAACACCCTCAAAGCCACTAACATTCTTTGTGTTTTTCATAGCTTCTCAAATTCTACTAGCAAAGTCCCCAGGGCTGTGGACAAGGATTTCTGAAGGACAGAGAGAAGTGCAAATATTCCCACCAAAGGCAAGTCCACATTCTTAACTCTTTACAGTGCTCTCTGTCTTACACATCTGAGCCTACAACGTGCTGATCAAATTACAGGTCAAGGTCAGATTTTCACATTTTCAACCTTCTAAACTAGAATACAATGGAGCACAACTCAGTGCCCCATAATAGGAGCCATCACACCCAAGGTCCGATGGCAGCATTTTGTAAGAAGCACACGGTAGCAGCTCTAAGAGCTAGAGTCACATTCAGATGTAAGAGCTACATTTAAGACCACCCAAAAGGTAACTCCAACCAGAAGCTAATACAAAATAATAATGAATGTGCCGAAACCGGTTTGGCTCAGTGGATAGAGCGTCGGCCTGCGGACTGAAAGGTCCCAGGTTCAATTCCGGTTGGGGGCATGTACGTTGGTTGCGGGCACATCTCCAGTAGGGGGCGTGCAGGAGGCAGCTGATGGGTGTCTCTCTCTCTCATCGATGTTTCTAACTCTCTATCCCTCTCCCTTCCTTTCTGTAAAAATCAATAAAATATATTTTGTAAAAAAAATAATAATAAATGTAAACTGCAGTTGAAAATAGATGTTTTCAAAGAAGTCACTGAATATTTTTTTATTTGAAACTAAAATGTCCATGGTCAAGGCAATAAGCTTTCCCACTAGTTTTGCTTAGTTCGTTTTGCCTTTTATTAGAGACTTAACTTCTCAGTGATAAAGGATTTATTCTAAAAATGAGGGGAAAAAAATCAGGCCACTAAAACTGTTATCTCTGTCCCTTATCTTAATACAGCAGGGGGCTCTATTCAGACTGAGATAATCAATATTAAAAATACACTTTGTCCGCATGATTTGTTCTCCATCATTTTGTGCTTCTTTATTACTCTATAAGTTGGGGTATTTTTTATCTAATTAGTCTGCCCTCTCTTTTAATACCTAATGTTGGCCTCAAGCTAACACTTTTCACGTGCATTATCTCATTAATCATTACAACAGCCCTATACGTTGTATGCTGGCTTTTCCATTTATTAGCTGCCGAGTGATCTTGGGCATTTTACCTTCTCTCCCTGAGCCGCCATGCTCTGTAAAACACAGGAAATAATAATTACTTCTAGTAAATAAGTTCACCAAGGAAAGTGAGGAGCAGAATGCCTGGCTCAGATGAAGTGTTGGCTATTATTATTGTCATTATTCTCATATTTCTATTTTCCTGGTGACACATATGAAACATAGAGAGGCGAGTGACTTTACTGATGTCATTTGGACAATCATCTAATTTGGCTAGGGGGCTTTCTGACCGTGGAGACCATGTTTTATATTGAGCTACCTCTGAACACTCACTTCACTGTCAGTTTTGATTTTGAATGGTAATTTCCCATCATAGCTTCTAAAAAGTGAGGAGGGAAACTATCTATCTATCTATCTATCTGTCATCTATCTATCATATATCTGTCTCTCTATCTTTTTATCTATCATCCATACATACACAGCAACAACAACAAAAACTAGAACAATTTAGGGCATACATAAAAAAAGTTATTTTTTGGAGGGAAAACAGGTGAATGTTGATCCCTGAGAATTCTCTGGGATTTGCATTCTGAGTTGTGCATACATGTGCATGTTCCTGAACACACATACAGAAACCTAATGTCATGCAAAAGGCTATTGCATCAACTCGCTTTGATCCTGCAGGATAATTAAAACACCTGTGGTCTTGGCAGAGCACAAACCTAAAGTAACCAGAGGGACTGCCAGGCACTCTGTAGCAGTGGTTCTCAACCTTCCTAAGGCCACGACACTTTAAGACAGCTCCTCATGTTGTGGTGACCCCCAACCATAAAATTATTTCCGTTGCTACTTCATAATTGTAATCTTGCTACTGTCATGAATTGTAATGTAAATATCTGATATGCAGGATGTATTTTCATTGTTACAAATTGAACATAATTAAAGCATAGTGATTAATCACAAAAAACAATATGTAATTGTATATTGTGAAATATTTATTTCTAATTACAAATAAATGAAATGTTGTCTTGAATTGTGGTGTAGCATGGATAACAGTCTTAATATGACAACAGTAAACTACATTGCTACATTTTGCTACACCGAGGAGTGGTGTGTTGGTTCCTAAGACCATGGGAAATAGGTGTTTTCCAATAGTCTTAGGCGACCCCTGTGAAAGGGTTGTTCGATCCCCAAAGGGGTCGAGACCCACCGGTTGAGAACCGCTGCTCTGTAGCAATGTACTCATTCAGAAGCAATTCAGAAGGGCAACTATTTCCAGGGAATTAAAACATGCTCAGCTTAGAGTCATACCATTTCAGGAAGTTTTGTTGTTGTGTTGTGCTTTTTTTTTTTCCAGTAGAATTGTGGCAATGATTATTTAACTCTTAGAGGGAACTATAAGAAATAGACATTTTTTAATTAAAAATGTTTGATGTTTTTTAGCAATTTTATATGGTTCCACCTATATATATGTTAGCTAGCATAAAAATAAAGTTATTAAGTTTATTTAACTACAATTAATAATTTTAGATCCTAAATAATTAGTGGCAGACTCCCCCACACACTAATTTTGAAAAATAAAAAAAACTGATTATTTTTA
Source organism: Lasiurus borealis (assembly GCA_004026805.1). Lineage (NCBI taxonomy): Eukaryota > Metazoa > Chordata > Mammalia > Chiroptera > Vespertilionidae > Lasiurus > Lasiurus borealis. Next base: position 10,572 of record PVJN01033773.1, on the reverse strand, counting down.
TAATCTGGTTTTTAAGTGGCTTTGAAATTTGTGTTCAGAGTAGGAGCAAAACTCAGACCACACTCTAACACTTAGGGATTTGGGAAATGCTATTGCACTTTTTGCCTTGAAAATACATCAAAGCTATACAGATGGTATTCACTTTGAATACCACCATCCCAAAGAGAAACTCAGCATATTTTTCTAAATAATATTATGATGGCCATGCATATAACGACTCTTTACAAAATACCAGAAATCGTGCACTACGCCATGATCTAAGCTGAAGAAAAGTGTAGAGAGAGGGAGAAAGCTTCATAAATATTTTTTTTTTAATTAAAAAGAAACAAATGTATTTTCTCTAAGAGCACAGGTTTTGATTGAGCTCATCAGGAAAAATGAATGTGGGATAGCTCTAGTCTTCAAGGGAATTGCATTTACAGCTACCATGGTGCCATGAAGTTATTTTTAAAAACTCACATTGAAAACAGAAGTTACATTCATCTCACCATTCTATTTTCAAACCCAAGAAATTCAATGAGTGATCACTGATGTAAATTGCTGCTTTCACCAGCCCTGGTGTATCTGATAATGGTCTTGAAACTGATGTTAGAAATCGGTGCCTTTAAGTTTTAAGAATCCATTTTCTTTCTACGGTACACAGGCCATTGATGCGCATTATTAAGTACACCAAAATACAACTATTTATAGGATGATCCCTTTGCTTGTGATCCCCTGTGGAGTTTCCTACAATGGTTCATTAGTTTGCCGGTTCCAAAACAATAACTTGGCGAGAGCTACTGGGGAGAAGGGATAGACAGACAAAACGCACGTAGCTTTCCACAAGCATTTGTCTTCGCTGATTACAATGCATGCTACCTCATGTATGAGTTGGTCCTTTGTTCAATGCACTGGTCTTACTTGACATATGTATATCTGCAATAGGTGGAGATATTTGACTATTTTATTCTTCTTTGACTATTTTATTTTTTCCTTCAATTCTAAGCAGCAATTTTACAGGAAAAGGAAAAAGTACAGAGACCCTGGCAGAGAGGGACAGGTAGTGTTATGCAAACCCTTTCCTGCAGTTTAGGTGCTTATTTTTGTTCCGCTCCGTGTGGGAGAGGCTCATTCTCTCTGAGGCAGCACCTCTGGAGAGAACCGACAATCATCAAAAGAAAGGACGTTTGAAGATAAGTCCACATCCTGGCTTTCAGATGTTCCACCAGCTTGCAGAAGCTGAGAAGGAGGCCAGTTTGCAGGCCAGGCTGGAGCAAACAGAATATGCTGAGTCAGTGCATCCCAGAGAATGCCTGAGGTGCTGAGATGAACCAGAAATGCATCTGATCGCTTGTGGAGGCTAGGACAGTCCTTTAAAGTAAAATGTTGAGATGAAAGTGGCATTGGGCACCGAGCTTTACCACTGGCTGTGCCTTTGTCAGATATTCTTAATACCCACTGATGGCACCATTTCTGGGGTGGAAGGGGCACCTCCTTGGTTAGTAGGACCACCCAGACGTAGCTCCCTTCTGCAAGTGCTGTGTCAGCATTTCACAGCTCTTAACTTCTGTGCCCTCGCTGCCTTCTGGACTCATGGCCCTGCATGCTTCTCAGGAGACTCTAAACATCGTGCTTATTGGTTTTTATTATCGCAGCACTGACCCTAGAAAATGTGAACACTATGTAAAGGTGCCATGAAGAATAGTTAAATAGCTCAAAATTTGAGTCTCCTGATAACCCTGAACACATGGGACCTTTACTTTAGGTACATTTCCAATGAAGTGTTCTTATAACTAAAAATTGAGGATCTTGCCCAGCTGGTATGGCTCAGTGGTTGAGCATCAACTCAGGAAGAAGAGGTCACTGGTTAGATTCCCAGTCAGGGCACATGCTTGGGTTGCATGCTTGATCCCCAGCGTGCCCGCCCGCCCGCCCGCCCGCCCTTCTCTCTCTCTCTCTCTCTCTCTCTCTCTCTCTGTGTGTGTGTGTGTGTGTGTGTACTGGAGGTAGCTGATTGACATTGATGTTTCTCTCTCATCAATGTTTCTTTTTTTTTTAATATATTTTATTGATTTTTTACAGAGAGGAAGGGAGAGAGATAGAAGAGAGATAGAAAGTCAGAAACATCGATGAGAGAGAGACATCGATCAGCCGCCTCCTGCATGTCCCACGGTGGAGATGTGCCCACAAGCAAGGTACATGCCCCCAAACGGAATCGAACCTGGGACCCTTCAGTCCACAAGCCGACGCTCTATCCACTGAGCCAAACCAGTCTTGGCTCTCATCAATGTTTCTATCCTTCTTCCTTCTTCTGTCTCTAAATATCAATACAAATATATTTAAAAAATTGAGGATCTTATCTCAAGTGAGCACACACATGCATACATACAACCTCATAAGCCTTGTACTGTACTTTACAAAGCCTCTCCTGGGACTATCGCCCCCCCCCCCTGTCCTCCCCACCTGCTGCTCTTCTCATTATGTGAGACCATCAAATGCAAGCCAGCACAAGGCGTCACATTCACAACACAGAGCCCTGCCATGACCCTGGGGAATGACAGGACCCCGAAATGGAAAGAACCCGACTCTCTGAGGCACAGCATACGGGAAGCTGCCTGCTAAAAAAGAAAACTGATGTGAGCTTAACACAGCAGAGAATACACTCACCAGATGTCTATCTATTAAATGCAGGGATCGTGATGGAACTGGAGTCTCCCTGACTAGATTTCTAACTTCCTGTGTGGTTGCCAAGGAGTCCCCCAGTCTCCACAAACTGGAAAGAATGATGCCCAGCTTGCAAGCTTCTTATAAGTATAAAAAGCACATGAGCCAAGACCGGTTTGGCTCAATGTATAGAGCATCGGCCTGTGGACTGAAAAGGTCCCGGGTTCGATTCCGGTCGGGGGCATGTACCTTGCTTGTGGGCACATCTCCAGTGTGGGATGTGCAGGAGGCGGCTGATTGATGTCTCTCTCTTATCGATGTTTCTGACTTTCTATCCCTCTCCCTTCTCTCTGTGAAAAATCAATAAAATATATTAAAAAAAAACAAACACGAAAATGCTGTGTGTGCGCAACACAAGCGTTCTGTATGGGCAATTGTTACTTAAGCAAGCAAATAAAACAAACACAAACTATTCTTAATGTATAACTACCGCTTTTCTTTTATCAAATGGAAATACATATTTTCATTTATTTAGGACTGTGTATATGGTATGACACCTGCTTCTTAAGAGGAACAGAGTTGATTAAAAAACTGCGATTGCCAGAAGTCAGTTGAAGCAAATTAGATACGCTAGAAGTGTGAACTTGGTTAACTAAAAGGCCATTCATATACTTAATAAAGTTTAAAAAGCACCAATTTATCCACTAAGAAAAGCATTAAAGTTTATAGTTTGGTTGTGAATGTAATAATGATTCTCATTTTAGCTATCAATTCGGGCTGTTAAGTCAACAGAAGGTTTATACTTTCACTGTTGCCAAAGAGGAGATATAGGACAGATGAAAAACAAATACAGAACAGCATATACAAATTTAGTAACATATATACATCTATTAGAGCAACAAATATTTGCTTATCTATTTTGTATTTCACCAAATATTTGGTTATTTATCTTGTATTAAGCGCTATGCCAAGAATAATACAGGGAAGGGGCTAATGGAGGTTTAGTTTTAAAGGATGATATTTGAAGGAGCAAATGTAGTTTTCCCTGAAAATGCAGATTAAAGGCAACGAGGTGAATGGAATGACATAGTAAGCACAGCTATGTAGGAGAAGGAACCCACTGGCAGGTTCATAGTGAGGAGCAGAACTAATACATGTAAAGGCTTGTGCACAGAATAGGAACTCAATAGTCATTACTGTCATTTTTAGCACATTACCTTCAATAAGTCTTCTCCTAATAACTATGCTTCCTTATTTATAAGAAGAGAAATCACCATAGATGGACCAGGGTCCAACTGGTAAACTGAGTTGTTCTACATGAAAATAAATTTCTGACTTTCCCAAAGTGAAATATAAATGGCAATTTAAAAAGTAGACCATACACATCATACATAGCACAGATATCACTTAGAATAGGCCTGTTTTCTGAATCCTTTTTTTTTTTTTTTTGTGAAGAGGAATCTCTTACCCCAAAACAGAAGCAAGCTGATAATGAATAATTCATTCCATCCAAAACCTGGTATTAACTAGGTTTAATTCATTCAAGGGACTTTAATAATCCTATCTAATAAAGATGGACTATGCTAATTGACCCCCACACTATCACAAAGATGGCGGCACCTATAGCCAATAAGGAGGGAATATGCTAATTGATTACTTCACCCTCAAAGATGACAGTACTCACAGCCAATAAGGAGGAAATATGCTAATTGACTGCCACAGCCATAAGATGGTGGAGCCTAGTCCCTTTAGCCCCACCAGGGTGGCAGGGGTGCAGCAAGGCCGAGCTCACCTCCATGCAGGCCTGGCCTTGTCACGCACCTGCCTCTGGAGTCCCCCAGTCCCTTCAGCCCCCCAGCTGCCCAGGGTCAGCCTGAGGCACAGGCAAGCCTTGGATGGTGGCTGCCCAGCTGCCCAGGGCTGGCCGAGACTTGTGCTGCTGGCAGTGGCAGCAGCAGAGGTGTGATGGAGCATCGCCTTTCCCTGATTGGTGGGTCACCTCCCACCCCTGAGGGCTCCTGGACTGTGAGAGGGAACAGACTTGGCTGAGGGAAATTCCCTCAGCCAATTTTCATGCACTGGGCCTCTAGTAAATATGTAAGAGTTTTATAAAAATTCTATGTGCATTCTGACCCCATGCATTTGAGGGCAGAGTTGTCTATGTGCTTTCTATACTTAACACCAAACTGAAAATTCAGTCTGAATCCAGAGTGACTCAGCCATTCATTCTTCCCAGGCTCTCTGGGTACATGATCCAGAAGGCATCCAATGGTCCTGAACCCCCAAATCATCACCAACAGTCCAATTCTTAGAACTAGGAAACTCTTTGCTTAGGAGTCCAATCCTCTACATTTGAAGAAGAGGAAACTAAAATTCTGACATTTGTAATTCTGTCCAGCACCATCCAGCCACTTAAAGGCTGGATGGAGGCAGACTGCAGGGGGTCAGACCATGCCATTGTGTGCTCTCTCCCCAATCTCAGCTTCAGGAACAGAAAGCTTTGCTGCTTTCAAATCTCATTCAACATCAAACTACTTTCCAAGGATGTAGCTGAGAAGGTGGAAAGGTATGCCTTGGTTTCAGAGATCTGGAAAATAAAACTATATGCATTCTACATAAGGAGACCTGCCCAAAGTATCCTCCCAAGTCTATCGAGCTAGTGTTTCTGCCTCCTTTTGGTTCCCTATAGCAGGTTGGTTCCTGATTGAAAGAAAATTTACAGGACTTGGTAGCAAGACAGTTATGGTGACAATTTTCATCCCAGCCATTGTGGCTCAGTGGTTGAGTCTCGGTTTGATCCCTGGTCAGTGTACATGTCCTGATTGCTGGCTTGATCCCCAGGAGGGAGCATGCAGAAGGCAGCTGATCAATGATTCTCTCATCACTGATGTTTCTATCATTCTCTCCCTCTCCCTTCTTTTTTCAAATATGAGAGTTATTGTGACAGTTTTCAAAGACCAACATCATTCCTTCTCACTTTAATGCTTCTTTGTTTAAAGGGTCTCAGAGTTAGTCTCATGGGGGAAAAGGCCATCTTTAATGTATGCTAAGACTGCAGTTGCCTTCTTTGTACAAGTTAAGTGCTCTTTGGGCCACTGTCCAATCTATGTACCGCAAGTAACTTTCTCCCACATAGTGTTGAACCCACAATCTCATTTAAAAACGTGGTACTCCAGAGGCAATGGTGTGATCACATTACTTCTTTTAAAACACACACTTTATAGATCTGAATGAAATAAATATACAAAGATATATTCCCTCTCTTTGGCATTCAAATCCATTGATGAAATCTCCTCTACTTAACATCGTTGGAATTTGAGAACATTATTTACTTTGAGGTGGGTATATTGTTCCATGTTTAAGTGACACTTAGGAACACTTTTGAAAAGTAGATAGTAACTATTCTATTTACTCCAGAATCTCTAGACTTTCATAGAATATTTCCTACTTGATTGACCTAAAATTTTTCACATGCACCATCAGCCTAGACAAAATGTGTTGCACACAATAATAGTTCCACTAAGATGTTTCTCAAGAAACATGATCAAATGTGTTAGGAAAATATTACGTATTTTTCATTGTTGTTTTTTTCTCAGAGAATTACCAGGCACATGCGTTTAGAAGTCCTAAAGTAAATAATTATTAACTTTGTTTAATCCATAATGTCTCCAAGTCATTGACCACGTAATGAATAGGGATTAGTAGAATTAGATTTTTGTAGCCCCATTTTTTGAGAAATGATCGCACAGTATAGCAAACACCATTCCCAGGCTTTCCCCATTATTTCCTGTGTTATTTAAGGCTACCTCCTGATTTTTATTTTTTTCTTAGCCTGAAAGCTATACCAACAGAAGGCTTCTCTATGTCTTACTGCTGTATTCCCAGGGATGAACAGAGGATCTAACACATGCTTACAGTTCAAAAATAATTCTGAATAATGAATGAGTAGTAGAATTCTTTTATTTAAAAAATAAGATACAAACAAGAAAAAAAGCAAACACAAAAATACTGGGCTAAATGTTCTATAAGACTACTGTCCTCATCTCTGTATTTAATAAGTACTTTTAAAACTGGTATTAAAGTGGTTAAAATAGATTTAAGATGAATCACTCTCAAATGTAAGTTATAATCCTAGATTCAGAATTCTGCTTCAGAAAAGCCCACTTAAGGAAAACTTGGTAAAAACTGTAATATGATATGTTACAGGAGCAAACATATAAAAAAGGTAAAATTGTTGCTAGCTTAAAATATAGCCTAAAATACATTCACTTATGTTTTAGACTAAAAAAAACTGATTGAAAATACAGTCATAAAGTGTTAAAAGTAGTTGGAATATTATAGTTCTATTTTCTTATAACAACCTTCCTCTTTAATGAAAGAATCCTTTCTCCCAAATTCCTGACAGATGGTAACCCAAATTTTATTTGGATACATCTAGTACAGAAATCTCTACCTGGCAAGGCTGGTGTTGCACTTTTGGACGAGACAATTACAAGAAACATGCTACCCTGTGGCTTTCACCCACAGATATACTAAAAAGAATTCTATACGGAAAAAAAAGTAAATGGCATGCGGTTTGAGAAATCTGTCAGAAGGCTCACAAAAAAGATGATTAAAAAATCACAGTTTTTGTTTCATCCTCCGTGCTCATGTGGTTATCACCATCCCCACCTTATCTGAGTCGATCTCAATGATTTGCAAGGATTGCCGATTTACAACTATTACTATTCTTGGATTTAAAACCTCAGCCCAAAATATGTCTAGAGAATAATGTATGTTTATTTTTATGACATTCACAGGTATTTATTCTCCTCTCTAGAGTTTAAAAGAAGTCATAAATTACGTAAGCCATGGGGATATAATATACAACACAGGGAACATAGTCAATAATATTGTAACAACTCTTCGCAGTGAGAGACGGGGACTAGACTTATCGTGGTAATCATAACATAAAGTACATGAAGGTCACTCATCTATATTGTACAACTGAAGCTAGTATAATATTGTATTTTTTTTTTAATTAAAAAAGCCATCCACCTCTGTTCATTACCTCTTTTTTGGGTCCTCTCTTACTAAATCTTCCTTCTCTGATGTGCTCTAGATCAAGTGTCCTGTGGCTAACTGGGACTGGACACTTCTCCACTGAGTGATAGACCCTCACCAGGACAACGGAGCGGATGGAGGAGGCAGTCTGGGGGAATAAAGTGTCCGCCAGGAGAGGCAGGCCTTCAAAGCATCGGCTCCCAGTGCATGATGCCTTCCCTACCTCCTTTCTACCCAAGAAACCAAGAAACCATGCTCATGGTTTTCATTGTTCATTTCATAGAAACACTAGGCAAGGCATAAAACAGAACATAGAAAAGAACATCCACATCTCATAGCCAGGACTTCATTCTGCGTCACTCACTTATCTCCATCCCACAATTCCCAACCATCTATCGGCCACCTTGTGTCTCACATCGATGATTGAAAAGAGTTTCTCTGCCTCCAGTCTTGTTCCCTCTGACGTATTCTCCACATTTTCCAGGGACAGCTTCTCAACATGCAGTTCTGATCATGCCTGATCCTCATTCTTTAATTTTTTTTTTTTTTTGTAATTTTAGAGATAGGGAGAGAGGCATGGGGAAGAGACAGAGAGAGATCGATTTGTTGTTCCACTTATTTATGTATTCACTGGCTGTTTCTTGTATGTCCTCTGACCAGAGACTGAACCTGCAACCTGGGTGTAGTGGGATGATGCTCTAACCAACTGAGCGACTCAGCCAGGGCTGAGTTTTTCAATAGTGATCCACAGTCCTCGGTAAAGAGTCTAAACTCCTGTATTGTGGTATCTGAGGGCCTGTGGACTTTTCCAGCCTCATCTCCAGAAATGTCCTAGCTCAGTGGTTATTCTGAAGAACTTTTAACTTATTTTATTTCCACCATCAGGTAGGTTTCCCAGCAGAAAAACCTCGGCACAATCTGTTTCTTCCGCTGTATTACTCTGCTCTTCACTTCCTACCCAGCCCTCTGCTATTAATTCTTTAGGTCCTAGAGTATGCAGCACACCCTATATGAAGCCTTTTCTGATTATTAGATTCTCCATCTCTATGACAATCCTCTCCTGCTGCTTACATGGTACCATGAATGTGTCACCATCCTGGTCAGTGTGCTCACTATTATATGCTTGGCAGCACCAATGACGAGCACAGGGTAGTAACTCAGAAATGTTTGATGAACACATGGATAGATGAATAAAGCACTTCTGAGAACAATGAAAAGAGGACAATATAATCCAAAACCCAGCAACATGAGTAGTTAAAGAAGATAGTCTGAAGATAGCTGAGGTAGAGAGAGTAATATTGATGCAGGCTAGCTCAGTCATATATGAATAAAGCCACAAGCTAGAAGAGAAAGAGACCATGTGTGAAAAACTTTGGAGCTAGAGACCCTGGCTAATAGGTAGAAGCTTAAGCAGCAGAATCTGACGTAACAGAGACATAATTATGTGAAAACTAGAGGCCCGGTGCGCAGATTCATGCACCGGTAGGGTCCCTCAGCCTGGCCTGTGCACTCTCATATTCTGGGTTCCCTTGGGTGATGTTGGACTGCCAGTTTCAGCCCAATCCCCACAGGCCAGGCCAAGGGATCCCAGTGCACAAGTCCATGCACTGGGCCTCGAGTACACATATAAGATCTTTGGTTAATCTTTTCCCACCCTCTCTTCTCTCCCCTTCCCTCTGAGATTCACCAGTCTGTTTCATGTTTCCATACCTGTGTGTTGAGCATCTGCCCCCTGGTGGTCAGAGTGCATTAGAGCTACCAATCGAATGCTGGAATGGTCAAACGGTGGAATGGTCACTTAGGCTTTTATATATATTAGATTATAGCTATCAAAATATAGGTGTCTGTCTAAAACCAGGACAATCCCCGGTCATGGTAACTACTAAGATAATACAACGCTTCTTCACGTAAGCCTGTTTGTATTTTGTCCTATCACTGGTCATTTAAGTAAACCATGCCTAATATATGGTACACCTATCCATGGTCAGAGTAATCACAGGCAAATGGGTCCACAATGATCTTGGAAGATCAGGTAGGATTTGTAGAGGAAAGAAAAGGGGAATAGTCTTCTTCTTTAGCTACATAAATATTCATGAAATATTCATGAAATGCGTATTCTGTCTCAGACTGCCTGCCTAAAAATAGTCATCAAAAAAATTAATAAGCCACCATCCTTGCCCTCCGGTTCTGAGAGTTTGGTCTGTACATTTCATCTGCCACAACTGAATGAACTCCAGAATGTATTTGCCATTGAGTTGAAATTCCTGGAAAATGCACACATGAAGGCACTTTATCAACAATGATACATTACATCGTACTCGCCTGCACATGTAACCCTAAGAGATTCGGATTCCCCTACAATATGCCCACCCTGGCTCATGGACACACATTCCAGCATCTTTACAGGTGAGAGCACACAACAGGTTACAGGCTGGAAGGATGGAGCATCAATTTTAAGTGTGTTGGTTTATGGCATGTTAAGTCAGCCATGTAGTGCATAAATTTATATATCAATTTAGCAACTTGCTTTATGGCACCCTGAACAAAACGGATTGCTTTTTCCTCCCAAACAGTCCTATTTAAGTCCCCTCCTCTGCAGCTGGTGACAATAAATATTCATTTCAAAGAGGTATCACCTCAACACTATCAGTCTACCGTGTTCCAAATGCTGGAGAAATCATGGTGATGAACAGCCTCAGTCAAGTAATTTTGGACGTCACTGAACTTGACACATGTGCCACTAGGTTTTCTGTAGGCTCTGGATTCCGGTAGACAAGGAAGAAATTGGGTGTTCAACTCAGTAATAAGGGGGGGGGGTAGTCCCAGAGCAAAAATTCCACAAAGATTACTACAAGGGTCTCATTCCATAGCTTGTTGTCAAGCCAG
>PVJN01033772.1:0-23215 GCA_004026805.1 Lasiurus borealis | reverse complement strand
TTATAATTATGCCCACACTGTCTAGCTAGTAACACACTAAAGACCTTTATTGTTTTGTAATAACTATGTATGCAAAGTAACTCTACTGAATTAAAATCTAGCAACATTCTCTCCCTCTGTTCTATGCTTTTCTATCTGTTGCATAAAATTTTAAATCAAGGATGTTTCATAATTATGACATATATATTTAGAATTAATTTTATATACAGTAAAATTGAAGACATCAGTACCACTCTATAGAGAGACCATAGAAATAGAAAAGCGAATATTGTATGTAAACATTTCCAGGTATGTGTGTGTGTCTGTGCCTATATACATTTATTATATGTTTTGAGGTAAAACATTTCCCCTGACTTTCTAAAAAAATTGATTTTATAAAAAAATTAATGTTTAATTACTTTCAATTTTTGCTTATAGAATGATTTGTCAATTTTGGAATCACTATACTTCTAAAAGTATGATAGAATAAACACATTCTTTCTACATATCAGCCATTAATTTTTTAATAACTTTGGCTCAATACCATCGTGGGACTAGTTCTTCAACTTTTATAAGTAATGGTCTATCCTTGGAACTGTTTTTTAAATTTTTCCAAACTATATGTAGAATATATTTTTATCTTCCAGAAGAAAAAATAAGTGATAGGATCTTAATGTGTTACAATATTTACAGTTAGACATCTAGAATATTGTCTTGACATATAATAAGTAAAACAAACCTCACTATCATAGTTAGTACAAAGTAAATATTTATTAATCTTTAAGATTTACATAATAATCATGTTTGTCTTAAACTGTATAATTAAATATAAATGTGTACTTTGTGACATAATCTGATTAAATATGTATTTGTCTGTCTGTTTGTTTTCATTTCTAATAGCTCTAAATTTGTTCAATGAGAGAAAAACCTCATCCTTCAAATGCTCAGATTTGGGAATTAATATAACCTGAATCTGCAAAATAAAACAAAACAAAACAAAAACCCTTGGAAGAAGTAAACTAATAAAAGGCCTGGACTTCTTGTAAGGAACATATATTTTGCTTATTCAGATATTTTAAGACTCAACCACAAACCTGTTCCTTTAACAAGCAAATCAGAAAACAAACAACCAGACAACAACAAAAGTAGCTATATTAATGTATACAAACTAGACATATTGACATATGTCTTGATATTTATTAGATGACAATGATATTTTAAAGCTAGAATCTTAAGTCTGAGGTGTATTTTTTTAATCCTTACTTAAAAAAAAGTCTCATATATATGCTAAGAAAATGAGAAAAGTACTGAGTGATAGTAAACATAACACTCTGAACTCTTAAGGACAAAGAAGTTAATTACTAAATTGTTCAACTAAGTTTGCATAATTTTTTTTTACTTTGTTCTTCTCTCACCATTCTGCTACATCCTCTAGTTTGTGTCTGCATCTTTTCTCCCTCCTTGTTACATTTTATTTTACTCCTACTTTTTTCTTCCCCACTTCTTTCTGCTTGCCTGTTATCATCATCATTATTATCATCTTTGTAATTGTTTACCTTCAATCCATCACATAATTGAACATCATGTTATGCCAGTCAAGGACCATTTTAAATATACTTTTTTTCTTGTGGTTATGGATTTTTATGACATAACTAGAGGCCTGGTGCACAAATTCATGTAAGGGTGGGGTCCTTTGGCCTGGCTTGTGATCAAGGCCTATTGGGGGCCACCAGCCAGGCGGGAGGGATGCTGGGAGGTTGGTCAGCTGACTGGGGGTCTGGACAGCCAGAAGGAGGGACCGTGGGAGGTTGGCTGTGGGAGCAAACTGACTACCAGGGGGTAGCTCCTGCATTGAGCATCTGCTCCCTGGTGGTCACTGTGTGTCATAGTGACTGGTTGACCAGTTTTAACAGTTGTTCCAGTCGCTCAGTTGTAAAGTTCCCTAGGTTTTTATATATATAGATAGAAAACCTTATGGGCATTTACTGTCTATTTCTAATTCTATTCCTGGTAGTTGAGAAGGTAAATTTATGGTTAGTATTACTTTAAAGAGATAACTCTACAGGTTGTAATTTTATCCTTCTAAGTTGAAGTATTTTAACAGTCTCAACTTCTTTCTTGTCAGTCAATTATCATATTAATAGAGAATATTATTTAAACACCTTGTAGAACATTTACCTCTGAAAAATATAACTGTGGTAGACAAAAAATTCAAAAGAAATATACTCAATAAAATGCAGATATTTCATGCTTTTTGACCTAAAAAATTTCAAACATGCCCTATATAAAAGTTTTCCCTTTATTAGGCTGAAGGGAAAATAAACAATCAAAAAACAGTTTCAGTGGGGAGACAAAACTGACAGTGGAATAGACAGATGTGTACCAAGCCTTGTCCCAAAGTAGGCAGAATGAGCAACTAAATTGAATAACATCCACCACAAATTGATGAAGTAGACACAGCTGGTGAGAGAATTTGCATCTGGGAAGGAGAGAGAATACCTAAAGAATGGTAAAATCATGGATCTGGGCTGGAGAGAACTGTGAGACTCTGACCCTAGAGGGTCAGAAGGAAACTGCATGACACCAAGGCTGTGTCCATTGGAACAGGACTAGCATCTGATTGTGGAAAGGAGGTCTTCTAGTGGCAGGGGATTCTAGATCTAAGTTCACATCCATGAGAGACTGAGCCCAGAAGAGGTAGCCTGGACAGCTGCCTAAACTGCACTGTGTTAGGAGAAGAGGGACTTGCAATGGTGCAGCTCTTTCCCTTCTTTTGTTAGTTGAACCTAGTTCATAGGGCCTTTCAAATACAAACACTCACCTTTGACTGAGGTACAGGAGGAGGTGTGGACTTGTGGAGTCTGGGGAAAAGCTGGGGATAAGAGAAGGTCAGGGAGAGGTGGTCATTAATCTGGCGCTCGGTCATACTTGATATGCCAGACCTAGGAATCCATTTTCTCCTGAAGAGATAACTTCTCCTCCCTGCAGTCTTCAAGCAACAAATACAGGCACAACCACACTACACCCTGAGTGGCACAAGAAAATGAAAAAAAAAATCTGAATAGGCCCTGAGAGTCCTCAGAAATTGGCCTTAATGGAGGCCATTCAGTCCCAGCAACAGGAAACTGAGAAGCAGCAGACAGTACAGAAGAACGGGATCTTAAACCAGCCCTCATGGGGAATTAAAATGGCAGAAAGGAATGACACTTCACTTTTTAATTTTATTATTATTTTGTCATCTTTTTTTTCTTTATTTTAATTTGTTTCTTTATTTTCTATTTCTTTTTGCATTATTTTTCATCATTCTAATTTTTTTATTTATCTTATTTTTTATTAATAATTATTATTATTTATTAATTTCTTCTCTTTCTTTTTAATCTTATCCACTCATCCTTTTTCTACTTTCTCTATACTGAAATGAGGTCATCCCCATATTTATCCAAATCCTTAACCTTACTTTCTGTGTATAAGCTGGGCCTCTACAGTTCTTCCCCACCCACTTTACTGAATATTTGGAGTTTGTATGATTTGGTTTATCTCTTTATTCTCTGGAGTTTTATCCCCATATATTAGTATAAATTTTTTTCATTTATTTATTTTTCTTTTCTCTCCCACAATTTTTTCTCTTTTACATATCATTTGTGCTCTCTTTCACTCCCCTAATTCTCTTTTCTCTGGTGTCATTTATATTGGGGTTATCAGTGTTGTGAGTACATTTTTGTTTTCTTCCCTTTATGTCATGTCTTGTCAAGGTGAATTGTATCCTGTTTGGCCAATGCGGTAGAGAGTGAGCCACATAACCAGACACCCAAAAAGGAGATTCCATCCACAAATGGGTTAATAACACTCCAGACCCAACTGCAGAGGCAGGAATAACACAGAAGTGAGGGAGAGAGCATGAGTGAGTGAGGAAGCAAAAGAGGAATGTGCGGTCATATGGTGTGTGTGAGTGAGACACAGTTAGATCCCGCAGGACCTTTGGGGCAGGCTGACCAGGCTCATCTAACCAGGCAATATCTGTTACCATTTCAAAGAGTCCTGGAATCATCAGCTCTTCTTCAGAGGCCTTGGCTTTTTGAAGGGTAGAGCTACTGTGACTGGGTAGAGCCACCTCTACCCAGGGTGCCCTCAGATAACACACAAACTCTACAGCCATCCCTGCCAAGGACCTGCTGCCTCAGCAGCAGTCCCACGGTCACCAAGACTCCAGCCATCCCAGCCATCAGGGCATCAGCCACCCCGGGCACAGACGTGAATTGCGAAGTGTGATTTCCTCTAGCCAGCCCAAAACTTTAGCACAGAGCACCATGACCATGGAAACGGAAACCACAAGAGCAGCCGCCCCATTCTAAGGAGCAGCAGCCTCATGTGGCCTCTCCCATATTCAAAGAGCAGCAGCCCTGCATAACCTGCACCCGTCCAAGGAGTAGCAGCCATGCAGAGACCACCCCCATCTGGGGAGCAACAGCATGGAGAATGCTCCCATCCCAGGAGTAGCAGTCATGTGCAGCCCACCACTCTCTGAGGAGCAGCAGTCTCCTGAGCAGCCTGCCCTTATCCAAGGAGCAGCCACTGCACTAGCAGGCCACCCCTGTGAGCCAGAGTAGCCACCACTGCTCCAAGCAGCACCCACCAGAGGAGATCTGACAACTGAGGAGCAGCTACAGCCATAACCGCCCAAAGAGCTACTGCTGCTTGAGGAGCTGATGCTGCCTGAGGACAACCTCTGAACAAATCAACACCTAGATCCTTCGATGAGGGCCAAAATAGGGAGACAATGAAAGCCCCAAAGGAAAGAAAAGTAGGAAGCATCAGAAAAGCAGCTAAGTGACATGGCGGCATGCAAATCTCAGAAAAATAATTCAGAATAAGGGCCATACAGTTCATAAACCAGATGAATGAAAAAACCAATGACTTATGTAAGAAACAAGAAGGAAAAAGTGTGATAGAGCTGTAATAAAAAACCATGGAAAGTTTCCACAGTATACCAGGAGAAGCAGAGGAACAAATTAGCAAATTAGAAGACAGGGAAGCAAAACGCACCTAAGCTGAACTACAATTGGAGGAAAAAAAAAATTAAAGGACAGGAGGAGAGCCTAAGGGAGCTTTGGGATGACATGAAACAAAGCAACATATGGATAATAGGGGTGCCAGAATGATAGGAAGAGGATCAAGCATTAGAAATTTTTTTGAAGGAGAAAAAAAATGGTGGCAGAATATGCAGAAGTGTCCTGAGCCTTGTCCCTGAGCAGACAGAAAGAACAGCTGAGGGTCACACTGGGTGTGTTTATTCATAAGTTAACCGACAGCTATACTCCAGGAACTGCTGGACAAGGCTTTCCTGACTAGGAAGCCCCCACTGCTGCTGGGTTCCCTCCCAGAACCACCAGCTCAGATATGGAGACCGCACCATCCTGAAAGGGAAAGTGGATGTTATCAGAAGCCTGAAAAACTACATCTGCAGCACCCACTGAACAGCAGCAAACCTCAGAACATCGTTCTCCAATTCGCTCAAACACTCGGATTCAGAGGAGCTCTACACTCCACCATGGAGAGGTCGGATTTCACCTGAGATAAGGTGAACTCTCTGGTCCCAGCAGGACAAAGAAATGTGTGCACTATGGGAGCTGGAGGAGTGGGGAAAGTCTGCATCAAGAGAAATCTGTTACTTTGGGGGCTGGCATGATCAGTGAAAAGGGTCCTTAGACCTGCTAACAGAGGGGATCTCTAAAAAGCAACCAATTTTGATCTGACATAGAAGAACAGCCTGGAAGTTTTAAAAGTGTGCCGGTTGCTTGGACACAAGGGGGAAAAAGGGACTTTGTAGATTTGCACGCAGCTCTGGAGATCCTGGCTTCTGATTGTTAAGCCCAATTCATAGGATCACCCAGTTGGGGACATCCCAGGAGACTGCAAGTGAAAGTTATTATTCTGGAACTTGGGGATCAGAGGAGGGAGTGAACCTCAGAGAACCAGGTCTGTCACAGCCCAATCCCACAAACCAGTATTAACACAGGGAAAGCAGGATCTAAGTACAGGATAGAGAGGACCTATAGAATAAGAGGTCAATCCAGAAACACTGCCACCCAGAGGCTGAATCAGAAATTTACTCTTATGTAATCACAAATGAAAGAATAAAGAAATTAAGACACACTGCCTGCTTAAAAATCAGGACTGGCTTACAACATTGAGGAGTGGTGGACCACAGGGAACTGTAATACTGCCCTGACTGGGAAACAGTCATGCCAAACAGAACAATAGAGGAAGTGAATGACCTTCACTACTGCACATTTTATTTTTTTATTTTAATTTCTTAATTTTTACTTAAGAAAATATTTTTTTTTCTTTTTCCCAACTTGATTTTACCTTTTTAATTATTACATTTTTGTTTTCAATCAGTATTATTACTACTACTGTTTTTTTTTTTTCCAAAAAAATAACATTTTATTTTCTGTTTATTTTACTTTGGGATTAGTGTTCTACATTCTATTTTCATCTTTCCTTTAGCAAAATTTACTCTATCTCAACTCTACCCTTATGCCATCACTCTCTTCCTAACTTTCCCCTTTTATTTCCTGTTCCTCTTAACCTTTTCTTACATTAGATTTTCCTGTTTCTTTCTTTTTGCCCCATTAAAATTTCACCCTACTTATATATCTACTATTTTTTTACCCATTGGGTATGATGTTATCTGTGGTTTATAATAAATGGCTTTTATTATGTTGAGCTATGATCCTTCTATTCCCACCTTGCTGAGAGTTTTTATCAAGAAAGGGTATTGGATTATGTCAAATGCTTTTTCCGCATCAATTGATATGACTATGTGATTTTTATCTCTCAATTTGTTTATGTGATATATCACATTTATTACATAAATGTGGGATATAGTACCATTCTTGCATTCCTGGGATAAATCCTACTTGGTCATAGTGTATGATTTTTCTGATGTAATGCTGGATCTGACTTGCTTGAATTTTTTGAGGATCTTGGCATCCATGTTGATGAGGGATATTGACTTGTAATTTTCTTTCATTGAGTTGTCTATCTGGTTTTGCTTTTAGAGTGATGGTGGCTTCATAGAAGGTGCTTGGAAGTGTCCCTTCCTCTTGAATTTTTTGGAATAGTCTGAGGAAGATAGGTTTTAATTCTCCCTTGAATGTTTGATAAAACTCTCCTGTGTAGCCATCTGGCCCTGGGCTTTTGTTTGCTGGAAGCTTTTTGATGACTGGTTCAATCTCTTCTATAGTTATTGGCCTATTGAGATTTTGAGATTCTTCCTGATTGAGTTTTGGAAGATTATATTTTTCTAGGAATATGTCCATTTCCTCCAGGTTGTCCAGTTTGTTGGAATAGAGTTGTTCATAGGTATTTTTAACAATCATTTATATTTCGGTAGGGTCTCTTGT
Source organism: Lasiurus borealis (assembly GCA_004026805.1). NCBI lineage: Eukaryota > Metazoa > Chordata > Mammalia > Chiroptera > Vespertilionidae > Lasiurus > Lasiurus borealis. The sequence goes on along the minus strand of PVJN01033772.1, from coordinate 15,830 downwards.
TATTTCACCTCTTTCATTTCTGATTTTTTTTATTATAATCCTGTATCTTTGCTTCTTGGTGAGCCTAGCCAGAGGTTCATCAATCCTGTTTATCCTTTTGAAGAATCAGCTCTTGGTTTTGTTGATTTTTTTGCGTTGTTTCTTTTATCTCTTTGTCATTTATATCCACTCTTTTCTTTACTATTTCCTTCCTTCTGCTTACACTGGGCTTTTCATGTTTCTCTCTTTCTAGCTCTTTGAGTTGTAAGGTTAGGTAATTTATTACCATTGCTTCTTATTTTTTGCAGTAGGCTTGTAGAGCTATGAACTTCCCTCTCAGGACTGCTTTCACTATGTTACATAGAATTTGTAGTGTTTTGTTTTCATTGTCATTTGTTGCCATGATGTTTTTTATTTCTTCCTTGATCTCTCTGGTTACCAACTCTTTGTTCAATAGCATTCTGTCTAGTTTCCATCTGTTTTATTTATTTATTATTTTGGATTGTTTTTATTGAAGTTGATTTCCAGTTTCATGTCACTGTGATCTGAGAAGATGCTTTATATGATTACTATCTTCTTGCCTATGACCCAACATATGGTCTATCTTTGAAAATTACACATGTGTACTGGAGAAGAATGTATATTCTATGGCTTTGGGGTGAAATGTTCTGAAGATGTCAATTTCATCTGGTTTATTGAGTCAGTTAAAATTGATGTTTCTTGGCTGATTTTTTGTTTAGAGAATCTGTCCAATAGTGAGAGTGGGTTATTAAAGTCTCCTACTATGATTGTATTGTTTTCAATATCTCCCTTGATATGCTCCAGGAGTTCTTTTATGTATTTAGGTGCTCCTGTATTGGGTGCATATCTGTTTACCAGATTTATTTCTTCTTATTGGATTGCTCCCCTTAGTATTATGAAGTGGTCTTCCTTATCTCTTGTTATGTCCTTGACTTTGAGATCTAATTTGTCAGATATAAATATTGCTACTCATCTTTTTTTTTTTTCATTTGACTGAAAAAAACATTTTCCATTCCTTAACCCTCAGCTTTTGAGCATTTTTTTTCCTGAGTTGGGTTTCCTTTTTTACAGCTGATATATGGGCCATATTTTCTTATCCAATCTTTTACCTTATTTTAATGGGATAACTTAATCCATTAACGTTTAAAGTTATTATTGATTGATACGTATTTGTCACCATTTTAATTCTTTACTGCTGTGTTTCTTCTTCGTTCCTATATCTCTTTTTTCCCCAGCATACCGTTTAGCATTTCTTACCTTGCTGGTTTGGTGATAAGAATTCCCTTAGTTTTTTTTGTCTGTGAAGCTCCTGATTTCACCTTCAATTTTGATTGATAGCCTTGCTAGTTACAGTATTCTTGGATTCAGACCCTTCCTTTGCATGATTTTGTATATTTCATTCCACTCCCTTCTGGCCTGATGAGTTTCTGTTGAGAAATAGGTCACTAGTCTGATAGGGGTTCCTTTGTAGGTAACTTTATGTAAATCTGACTGCTTTTAAGATTTTTACTTTGTATTTGGTGTTTGCCAATTTAATTGCAATGTGCCTTGGTGTCTGTCTTTTGGGGTTTATTTTGCTTGGGACTCTATAAGATTCTTTGATTTGTGTGGATTTTTCTTCCCTATATCAGGGAAGTTTTCTGTCATTATTTCTTCAAATAGGTTTTCTATTCATTGCTCAGTTTCCTCTCTTTCTAGAATTTAATTATGCAGATGTTGTGTTGGTTCATGTTGTCCCAAAGATTCCCTTAGCCGCTCCTATTGCTTTTTAATTTTTTGTCCAGAAGCTGCTCTACTTTGGTGTTTTTTCCTACCTTGTCTTCTTGCTTTCTGATGTGGTACTCTGCTTCTTCTAGTCCACCTTTGATACTTTTTATTTAGTTATTTATAGCAGCGATGTCATTTTCACTTCTTCTTGGTACTTCTTCATTTCCTCTTACTTCTTACTCATATTGTTGAATTTTTCCTACATTTTTTTCCACCACCTTATGACCACTTCTCTAAATTCTTTTCTCTATCAGGTTGCTTGTTTCCATTTAATTTATTTCCTTTTCTGGTGATGGCTGCTTTTTTTTTCATATGTGGGTTGTTTCTTTCTCTGCCCATGTTCTCTCTTCTCTGGGTGTCTGGTTATGTAGGTCTCTTTCTCCTGTATTAATTTAAAGGCACAAAATACAACACAACCAGATTCAATGCACAAGGAACTAATCAAAATGTATTCATATTATTAGTAGCCACAAATAAGGATGACCATCAGAGAGAAACAGATTAGAGGATAGGAGAGAAAGAATAAGAGAGAAAAGAAAAAAAGAAAGAAAGAAGAGGAAAGAAAGGAGTACCAAAATAAAATTGGGAGAAGGGAGAAAAGCAAAAATTGAAGAAAAAAAAAGACAAAGACAAAAAAATAAGAGAGAAAAGAAAGAGAATAAGAAAGAGAAGGGGGAATATTAAATATGGGGAGAAAACTTCAATAGAACAACCACTAATCCCAACAAATGCCAACGATGAATAATTGGAGATAAATGCACACTACAAACAACAACTAATATCAAGGGAGGTACAGGAAAACAGAAGTAAAAAACAAAGCAAACAAAAAGTAAAACAAAATAAGAATAACCAAAACAATCTCACAATAAAGTATAAAAGATCAATATAATCAATATTCAAGCAAACATCAACAAAAGGACAGAGAGAAAAACAATGTTTTGGATAGTGAAAAAAGAACACAGTAAGGTGTGTGTGGACTTGGAGCAGAGGATTGGAAGTTAGATATATAAGTGTGGTGAAATATTAATGGGGCAAAAAGAAAAAGTAGGGAAAATCTAAAGTAGAAAAAGGGTAAGAGAAACAGGACAACAAAAGGAGAAAGGTTAGGAAGAGAGTGATGGCATAAAGGTAGATTTGAAATAGAGTAAAATGATGCTAAAAGAAAGATGAAAGTAGAATGTACAACTAGAATCCCGAAGTAAAATAAAGAGGAAAAAAATGACACATTTTGTTCAAAAAATAAAATATTAGTAGTAATAATACTGATTAAATATAAAAATGTAATAATTAAAATGGTAAAAATCAAGGGAGGAAAAAAGAAAAACATAGTTTCTTAAGTATAAGATGAAAAAATAAAAAAAATTACAAATTTTAAAAATAGAATCTGCTATAGTGATCTTTCATTTACTTCCTCTATTGATCTGTTTGTCACAGCTGTTTCCAAGTAGGGACAGTATTATAGTTCCCTTCATTCCACTAGTGCTCAATGTTGCAAGATAGTCCTGGTTTTTAAGCAGGCTGTGTGTCTTAATCTCTTTATTCTTTTGTGATTACACAAGAGTCAAATTGTGAGTCAGCCCTTGGGTGGCAATATTTCGGGATTGACCTCTGAGAAATATAGGTCCTCTCTAGTTTTGCTTACATCCTCCTTTCCCTGTGGCACTCAATACCGGTTTGTGGGAGTGGGCTGCCCCAGAGCTGGTTCTCCTAAGTTCACTCCCCACTCCAATCCCTAGGTTCCAGAAAAACAACTTTCCCCTGCAATCTCCCAGGGTGAAGCCAACTGGGTGATCCTATGTATTGAGCTTAGCAATCAGAAACAAGGATCTGAAGAGGAATTAGCAGAAATATGCAGTCCTCCTTTCCTACTCTTGTCCATGCAGCTGGCATACTTTAACAACTCCCAGGCTGTCCTTCTGCATCAGATCAAAATGGGTTGCTTTTTAGAGATCCCTTCTTTTAGCAGCTCCAAGGACCCCATTCCACATTCATGGATCATGCCAAGCCCAACAGCCACGGATTTCTCTAGGTGCAGATTATCCCAGGACCTCCAGTTCCCAGTGCTCGTGCCTTTCTGATCTGTGGGACCACAGACATCACCTTATCCCAGATGAAATCTGACCTTTCAGTGTGGCATGTAGAGCTCCTTTGAATCCTGTTGTTTGCGCCAATTGGGGACCAGTGTTCTAGGGCTCACAACTGTTTGGTGGGTGTTGCAACTGTAGATTTTCAGGTTTCCATAAACATCTACTTTCCCCTTCAAAATGGTGTGGTCTCCAAATCCCAAATGGTGGCTCAGGCAAGGAACTCAGTAGCAGTAGGGTCTGCCTGATCCCTGTCCAACAGTCCCTCACCTTCTCCTGGATATAACTGTCCCTTAACTCACCAACAAACACTCCCAGTGCGACCCTCAGCTGTTCTCTCTGTCTGCTCAGGGACAAGGCTCAGGACACCTCAGTTTATTATGCCACCATTTTTTCGTCCTCTCAATAATAACTTTAAATGTAAGTGGATTAAATGCCCACATCAAAAGACACAGGGTAACAGATTGGATAAGAAAACACAACCCATATATCTAATGTCTACAAGAAACCCACATCAGAAAAAAAAAGACGCACACAAAATAGGGATGAAAAGATGGAAAAAAGTTTTTCAGGGAAATGGAAATGAAAAACAAAAACAAAAACTGGGGTAGCAATACTTATATCTGACAAATTAGATCTCAAATGGAAGGTCATAACACTTCAAACTTTCCTCTATTAAGCCAACATCACTCTAATACCCAAAGCAAAACAAGACAACACAGTGAAAGAGAATTAACAGCCAATATCCCTTATAACAATAGATGCTAAAAAACCTCAACAAAATTCTAGCAAATTGGATACAGCATTACATCAGAAAGAACATACACCATAATCAAGTAGGATTTATCCCAGGAATGCAAGGGTGGTACAATATCCCCAAATCAATAAACGTGATACATCACATAAACAAATGGAGAGATAAAAATCACATAGTCATATCAATTGATGCAGAAAAAAACATTTGACATTTTCCAACACCCTTTCTTGATAAAACTCTCAACAGGTGTGAATAGAAGAATCATAGATCAACATAATAAAAGCCATATATGATAAACCCACAGCAAACATCATACTCAATGGGCTAAAACTAAAACCATTTCCCCTAAGGACAGGAATAAGACAGGGATGCCCACTCTCACCACTCCTCTTTGATATAGTATTGGAAATATTAGCTATTGCAATTAGGCAAGAAGAAGGAATAAAAGGTATCCAAATTGGAAAAAAATAAGTAAAGTTGTTCATATTTGCAGATGACATGATACTATACATAAAAACCCCGAAAGACTCCATCAAGAAAATAATGGACTTAATAAATGAATTCAGCAATGTAGCAGGATACAAAGTTAATACCAAGAAATCTATGGCATTTCTATATAGCAATAGTGAACTTACTGAAAAAGAGACTAAAAAAGCAATCCCATTTATCATTGCATCAAAAAAATTAAGATACCTAGGGGAAAAAAACTTAACTAAGGAAGTAAAATATCTATATGCAGAAAACTACAGGACACTGAAAAAAGAGATAGAGGAAGATGTAAACATACGGACGAGTATACCATGCTCATGGATTAGAATAAACATCATTGAAATGTCAATACTAACCAAAGCAATCTCTAGATTCAATGCACTCCCCATTAAAATTCCAACAGCATATTTCACAGACCTACAAAAGAAGTCTCCAAAAATTCAACTGGAATAAAAAAAGACCCTGAATAATCACAGCAATCCTGAGAAAGAAGAGTAAAGTAGGTGGGCTCTCATTACCAGATTTTAAGCTGTATTACAAAGCCACTATTCTCAAAACAGCCTGTTACTGGCACAAGAACAGATATATAGATCAATGGAATAGAATAGAGAATCAATATATTGACCCAAACCACTATGCTCAATTAATATTTGACAAAGTAAGCATGTCAATACAGTCTCTTCAATAAATGGAGTAGGGAAAATTGTATAGAAACATGCAAAAAAAATGAAACTTAGACCAAAAAATTATACCATAAACAAAAATAAACTCAAAGTGGATACAGGACATAAACATAAGATGGAAAACCATAAAAATTCTAGAAAAATCCACAGGTAGCAAAATCTCAGACATATCCTGAAGGAACTTCTTCACTGATACTGCACCTCGGGCGATGGAGGCTAAAGAAAAAATAAACAAATAGGACTACATAAAAAAAAAAAAAAACTTTTGCATAGCAAAAGAAACCATCAATAAATTAACAAGAACACCCACTGTATGAGAGAACATATTTGCAAAAGTTATCACTGATAAAAGTTTAGTCTCCGACATCTACAGACAACTTAATAAAAAGAAGATAACTGATCCAATAAAAAAAATGAGCAATGGGCCTAAATAGAATCTTTTCTTAAGAATACAGAAGGAAGGCCAAGAAACACATTAAAACATGCTCAAAGTCACTAATTATCTGAGAAATGCAAATTAAAATGACAATGTGATACCATCTCACACCTGTCAGAATGGCTAGCATCAACAAATCTACAAACGACAAGTGTTGGTGAAGATACAGAGAAAAAGGAACCCTTGTTCATTGTTGGTGGGAATGCAGACTGGTGCAGCCACTGTAGAGAACAGTATAGAATTTCCTCAAAAAACTAAAAGTGGAACTCCCATTTGACCCAGTAATTCCACTCCGAGGAATATATCCTAAGAACCTAGAAGCACCAATTTAAAAAGGATATATGCACCCCTATGTTCATAGCAGCACAATTTACCATAGCTAAGATTTGGAAACAGCAAGGTGCCTGTCATCAGATGACTGGATCAGAAGACTATGGTACATCTACACAATGGAATTCTATGCTGCCATAAAAAAGAAGGAATTCTTACTATTTGTAGCAACCTGCATGGAACTAGAGAGCATTATGCTAAGTGAAATAAGCCAGTGAATGAAAGAAAAATACTACATGATCTCATTCATTTATGGATATTAAAGAACATTATAAATTGATAAAAAAAAGATAGATACAGAGGCAGTAAAGCATCAAACAGACTGTCAAATTACAGTGGGAAGATAAGGGAGAGGTGGGGTAGATAAGAGATCAACTGAAGGACTTATATACATTCATATAAATAAACCAATGGATGCAAGACACTGGGGTGGTGAGGGTGTGTATGGGAGTAGGGTAGGAGGGGGAATAGAAAGATATGTACACATGTAATACCTTACTAAAAATGGGCGGGGGGACTATTTGAAGAAATAATGTCAGAAAAATTTCCTGATATGGGAAGAAAAAAATCACACAAGTACTGAGAGTCCCAAACAAGATAAACTCCAAAAGACTCACACCAAGACATACCTTCAGGACAAAGAGAGTATGTTAAAAGCTGCAACAGAGAGACATAAAGTTATGAACAAGGGATCTTCCTTTAGATTATCAAATTATTATTTAACAAAAACACATAACACCAGAAAGGCATCAAAGCGAATTTACAAAGTGATCCAAAGCAAGGGTCTGAATTCAAGAATACTCTATTCAGAAAAGCTATCATTCAAAATTGAAGAGGAAATAAGCAGCTTCACAGAGAACAAAACAAAATAAAACAAAACAAAACAAAAAAAAAAGAAGAAGAAGAAGAAAAAAAAAAAAATGGCTAAGGGAGTTTATCAGTGCCAAGCCAGCAATGCAAGAAATGCTAAAGGGACTGCCCTGACTGGTTTGGCTCAGTGGAGAGAGTGTCGGCCTATGGACTGAAGAGTCCCAGGTTTGATTTAGTCAAGGGCTTGTAGCTTGGCTATGGGCACATCCCCTGCAGGGGTTGTGCTGGAGGCAGCTGATTAATGTTTCTCTCACATCAATGTTACTCTCTGTCCCTGTCCCTTTCCCCTGTAAAAAATGAATAAAATATATATTTTTAAAAATGCTAAAGGGACTGTTGTAAAAAGAAGAAATAAAAAGGAAAGAAGGAATACAGCACAAAAAAAAAAGGCTACAAACAAGTACCTATCAATGATAACTTTAAGTGTAAATGGACTAAATGCTCCAATCAAAAGATATCGAGTGGCTGAATGGATAAAAAAAACCTGACTGCTGCCTCAGCTTTGGTCCCACAGTCACCAAGACTCCAGCCACCTGGGGCACAGGCTCTGTGAGTTCTGAAGTGTGATCCCATCTGGCCAGCCCAACACGTTGGCACAGGGCACCATGACCATGGGTACAGAAGCCACATGAGCAGCCTCTGTACAAGGATCAGCAGCACCACAAGCATCCTGGCCCATTCTGAGGAGCAACAGCCTCACATGGTCTCTCCCATATCCAAGGAGCAGCAGCCCTGCATAGCCCACCCCCTTCTGAGGAGTAACAGCTATGCAGAGACTACCTCCATCCAAGGGGCAGCAGCTGTGTGCAGCCCACCCCCATCTGAGGAGCAACAGCAGTGTGGAGACTGCTCCCGTTCCAGAAATAGCAGCTATGTGCAGACAACCCTAGTTTACAAGAAACCCACATCAGGACAAGGGACTCACACTGACTAAAAGTGAAATGATGAAAAAATATCTTCAAGGCAAATGGGAATAATAATAAAGCTGAAGGAGCAATACTTACATCTGACAAAATAGACCTCAAGTGAATGCCATAACAAAAGATAAGCAAGGGCACTTTATAATACTAAAGGAATCTATACAACAAGAGGATATAACCCTGATAAACATATATGCACTTAATGTAGGAACACCCAAATATATAAAAAAAACTCCTGAAAGATATCAAGGGAGAGATCAACAATAATACAATCATAGTAAGAGATTTAATAAGCCACTGACATCACTGGATAAACCCTCTAGACAAAAAATAAGCAAAGAAACATCGATCCTAAATGACTCACTAAATCAGATGAACTTAATTGACATCTTCAGTACATTTCACATCAAAGCCACAGAATATATGTTTTTTCCTCAAGTGCACATGGGATATTTTCAAAGATAGATACATATTCAGTGACAGGCAAAGTCTCTTCAAATTAAAAAAAGAAATTGAAATCATATCAAGCAGCTTCTCAGATCACAATGGCATAATATCCTATATAATAAAAGGGTAATATGCAAATTGTCCCCTTGACCAACCAAGAGTTCAACTGGGAGTTTGTAGACCCTACCCCAAGCTGGCTCCATTCCAGATCACCCTCCCCTAATCCAATCAGGGATGAGGATGGTCAGCTAACTGCCCAAATCCCCTCACCATGGCCAGCCCAGCCCAATCAGCCTCAATTAGGGAGAGCTGGTCAGATCCTACCCATGCACAAATTCATGCACCAGACCTTTAGTTAGAAATAAACTACAATAAAAACTATCAAAAAAGTCAAACACTTGGAAGCTGAAGAGTATCCTATTAAACAATGATTGGGTTACCTAAAAGATCAAAGAAGAAATTTAAAACATCCTGGAAATGAATGACAATGAAAGCACAACAAACCAAAATCTATGGGGCACAATGAAAGCAGTCCTGAGAGGGAAGTTTATAGAGCTACAGGCCTACCTCAAAAAACAAGAAAAAAATTGTAATAAATCATATAACTCTAAAACTTAAATAATTAGAAAAAGAGGAATAAGAAAATCCCAGAGTGTGCAGAAGAAAGAAAATAATAAAAATCAGAGTAAAAAAAATGACACAGAGAAAAAATAAACAAACAAACAAAAAATAAGACAACAACAACAAAACAAAACAAAACAAAATGCAAAGATCAATGAAGCCAAGAGCTGGCTCTTTGAAAGGATAAACAAAATTGATGAACCTCAAGCCAGGCTCGCCAAGAAGCAAAGAGAGAAGACCCAAATAAACAAAATCAGAAATGAAAGAGGGGAAATAACAATTGAACCCACAGAAATACAAAGGATTGTTAAAAAATGCTATGAACAACTCTTTTCCAACAAACTACACAATCTAGAGGAAATGAAAATATTTCTAGAAAAATACAACCTTCCAAAACTCAATCAGGAATATTCTAAAAATCTCAATAGACTGATAACTATGGAGAAAATTGAAGCAATTATTAAAAAGCTTTCAGCAAACAAAAACCTGGCCATATACCTTCACAAGGGAGTTTCACCAAATATTCAAAGAAGAGCTACAACCTATCCTCATCATCCAATCCAAAACATCAAAGAGAAATTAACACATGCAAGTTCATTCTATGAAGCCACAATTACCAAAACTAGATAAAGATAACACAATAAAAAAGAATTACAGCTTCTTGGTACAGACAAAAGAGCAGTTAGCAATTGGATAGGAAAAGAATGGCATTGAAACAGATTTCCAGCAACAAATGCTTTATGGATTGCAGAAAGTTTTTGAACATGACAGTGCTGAACTGAACTGCAAAATGAAATTTGCTATCTACTTACCACCAAAGGCAGAACCTGGAAAATGCCCTGCTCTGCATTGGCTGTCTGGTTTAACTTGCACAGAACAGAATTTTATATCAAAATCTGGTTATCATTAGGTTGCCTCAGAACATGGAATTGTTGCCATTGGTCCAGATACCAGCCCTTGTGGCTGCAATATTAAAGGAGAAGATGAGAGCTGGGACTTTGGCTCTGGTGCTGGGTTTTACGTGGATGCCACTGAATATCCTTGGAAAACTAACTACAGAATGTGCTCTTATGTAACAGAGGAGCTTCCTCAACTCATAAATGCCAATTTTCCAGTGGACCCTCATAGGATGTCTATTTTTGGCCACTCCATGGGAGGTCATGGAACTCTGATTTGTGCTTTAAAGAATCCTGGAAAATACAAATTTGTGTCAGCATTTGCTCCAATTTGCAATCCAGTGTTTTGTCCTTGAGGTAAAAAAGCCTTTAGTGGATATTTGGGAACAGATAAAAGTAAATGGAAGGCTTATGATGCTACTCATCTTGTGAAGTCCTTTCCAGGTTCTCAGCTTGACATAATAATTGATCAAGGAAAAGATGACCAGTTTCTTTCAGATGGACAGTTACTACCTGATAACTTTATAGTTGCCTATACAGAAAAGAAAATCCCTGTTGTTTTTAGATTACAAGAGGCAAGTATTAGGAAATCTTAGCTTGTTGTAAATAAGTATTGAAAAGTAGGATTCCAAGTACTTTTTAAATTTTATTTTAGAATTTAAAATGCTACCTTTAGTAAAATATTTTTTAATTATAGTAAGATACTTAAAAGCCTTTCTATTAAGTTAGTGATATGTAAAACAAAAATTCATAGAAATAAAGCTTTTGGAGGTGAAAAGTATTTACAGTTTTCTTTTTCACTATAAAAACACTTAATAACAAGAAGCTTAAATACTTACATGGTACTTAATCATCAACATTACTGAATTAAATAAATGAATATCAGTGCCTACAATTTGCCTAAAAACTACTTATTGATTCTGTAACCTAAGAATCATGTAAAACATGCTAGTTTTTTTTTAACCAAATTTTACTATTATTCAACAGAAAATAATAACTATTTAATAAATGCTTGCTTAATATAATACACTGTTATCTGTTCTTCAATAAAGTCAATAACTCTGGTGTACCTCAATATATATTTTTAAAATATATTTTTTTATTGATTTCAGAGAGGAAAAGGAGGGAAAGTTATATAGAAACATCAATGAAGAGAGAATATCATTGATCAGCCGCCTCCTGCATGCCCCCACTCAGGATTAACTCTGCAACCAGAAATGTGCCCTTGACTGGAATTGAACCTAGGCCCCTTCAGTTTGCAGGCCAAAGTTCTATCCACTGAGTTAGACCTCCTAAGGCAATCAATATGTATTTTTATCTGAAATATATTGAGAATATAAATTTATATTTGAAATAAATAAACACAAAATACTTCTCCTTAATACAGATGGCCAAGTCATATAAAAAGATGTTCAACATTACTAATCATCATGGAAATACAGCAGCTTAGTAAGTCCTTCACTGTCACTTTAGATCTTGTAAACAGAGCTGGCTTCAGGTATTCACCTGTGATTATGTATATATCCTACCATGTATTGTATAGAGGTAACTCTTTGAAACATGAAAAAATTAATTTGATATAAAGGAAAAAAATACATATGTTTTCATTATTGAGGCCTTAGTAATCCAGAGGTACTTCTGTCACTAAAAAGTCTTTTTTATGTCTTATTTGCTCTTTTTGGAACTTTTTAAATTTTAGCTGGAAAACTTATTACAACACCAATAATATTTTATGTTTTCTTAGGTTAAATTATATCAATGGAGATCCAAGGATGAATAGTTATGTGTAAATACTTTATTAAGGAACCTTTTAGCATAAATCAGGAGAGTAAGGAAAGTGAAGCAAGTTTAAATAACATTAATAAGCAAAGTCCTTTGTAGTGAAACTTTATAGTTCCACCTAGCAAAAATTAGTGTCTCTGGAAATAGTATACTATTAACTCAGAGTTGCCTTGACAAGAATTAGAAGAACTGGAGTATTTACATTTATATTCCACTCACATCTGTCAGTCACAGGGTTTCAAAAGGGTAAGAGGATACTGGCTTTCCCTTGAGAACAGGAAAAACATGATCAGGCACCAAATAAACAAACAATTCAACTAAGGTATTGGAAGAGGACCTTAATACACATTTTTTCTAAAGAAGATATACAGATGGCCAAGTCATATAAAAAGATGTTCAACATTACTAATCATCAGGGAAATGCAAATCAAAACCACTGAGAACTCATACCTATCAAAATGACTATTATCAAAATGTCAACAAATAACCAGTGTTTTCAATGTTGTAAGAAAAGAGAACCCAGATGCATTGTTGGTGAGATTGTAAATTGGTGCAGCCATTATGGAAAGCAGTATGGAAATTCTTCAAATTAAAAATGGAACTAATATACAACTAAGCATGTCCACTTCTAAGCATTTTTCTGAAAAACAAACAAACAAAAACAAGCAAACACTAATCCAAAAAGATATATGCACCCCTATGTTTATTGCAGCATTATTCACCATTAGTCAAGATACAGAAGCAACATAGATATCCACTGATAGATGATTAGATAAGGAAGATACGGAATACTACACAGCTATAAGAAAAGATGAAATATTGCCATTTACAACAACATAAATATATCTTGAGAATATCATGCTAAGCAAAATATCAGACAGAAAAGTAAAAAACAAAATTATTTCATTTCTATATGGGAAATAAAACTGAAAGTAACAAATAAACAAATAAGACAAACAAAAACTCATAGACACAGACAACAGATTGGTGGTTGCTAGAAGGAAGGTGTGGAGGATAGTAAAGAGTAAAGTGGGTCAAATATATGGTGATAGAAATTTGACTTTGGGTGGTGGACACACATGCAAAATATAGATGATGTATCATAGAATTGTACAGTTGAGATCTATATGTTCTTATTAATCAATTGTATATTTGAGATCTATATGTTCTTATTAACCTCCCCAATAAATGTAACTAAGAGAAAATGTCATATACATGTACATACCCATATACACACACACTATATACATGCAATATTTTTTTCTCTATATATAAAAGCCTAAGAGACTGAATGACTGGTCGCAATGATGTATACTGACCACAAGGGGACAGATGCTCAATTTAGAAGCTGCCCTCTGATGGTCAGTGTTCTCCCATGGCCAGCTAATCTCCTGCAATTCCTCTCTCCAGCGAGATACCCCAATCGGCCCTGATTGCTGGCCAGGCCGAGGGTCCCCACCCTTGCACAGATTCATGCACCAGGCCTCTAGTTCATCTATAAAAAAGAACAAAATCTTGCCATTTGCAACAACATGAAAGGACTTACAGGGTATAATGCTAAGTCAATGGTCAGCAAACTGCAGCTTGCAAGCCACATCCAGTTCTTTGGCCCTTTGAGTGTGGCTCTTCCATAAAATACGATGGCCTGGGTGAGTCTGTTTTGAAGAAATTGCATTAGAATAAGTTTAAGTTTAAAAAAGTTGGCTTTCAAAAGAAATTTAAGTCATTGTACTATTGATATTTAGCTCTGTTGACTAATGAGTTTGCCGACCACTGTGCTAAGTGAAATAAGTCAAAAAGAAAAAGATAAACACCAAATCATTTCACTTACATGTGAAATCTAAAGAAAACTCTCTCCAAAATACCAAAATCAGGCCTATCTGTACAGGGAACTAATTGTTGCCAGAAAGGAAGGATTGATGGTTGAGAAAGGTGAAAAGGAATAGGAGATAGAAACTTCCAGTTATAAAATAAATAAGCCATGGAAATGTACTGTACAGCACAGAGAAAATATTAAATATTATAATAACTTTGCATGATGATAGTTGGTTACTAGACTTACTGTGATCAAAGTGCAAGGTATAAAAATGTTGAAACATTATGTTTTACACATGAAACTAGTATTATATGGCAACTATAACTTAATAAGAAAATTTTACCCAGGTCCAGTGCCTCAGTTAGTTGGAGTGATGTTCCATACATGAAAAGGTTGTGGATTTGATTGCTGCTCTGGGCTCATACTTCATATGTGGGTTGAAGTCTCAATATGAGTTCAGGAGACAACTAATCAATATTTGTTCTCTCTCCCTCTTCCTCTCACTCTAAACTCAATAAACATATTCCTGAATAAGAATTGTTTAAAGGTTATCTTAAGGAGACTAGCCAAAAAGAATAAAATAATATAAACACAATCAGAGTGATTTCAATATTAGACTTTTGATAAGAAGATGTGATTTCTGACTCAGGAGTGGAGACAGACCAGTACCTAATGTACATGCAAATAGTAAAATAATAAGAAATGATAGGTATTGACCAAAGTGAGATTCAATTTTTGCAAAAGGAGTATGCATTCAAGTTCTGAATTATAAGAACTGTGTTAGCTGGGGGAAAAAAGTCAATTATAAAAAATAAAACTAGAATAAATTTCACCGAATTTTGTAATCGTAGGTAATAATTATCACCTCAATCCTTGCAGTCCATGCCTTCTCTGGCTCTCATCTTTCACCATTGGGAACCACTGACCTCCTTTCTGACCCTATAGTTTTGTCTTTTCTGCAATTTCATAAATGATAGTATATTTACTCCCCTATGTTTGACCTTTTTAGACATAGAATAATATTTTTGAAATTAATTTATGTTTCTTGATATATACATATGTTGTTTGTTTTTATTGATAAGTAGTAATTCTGAGGTATTTGGGATAACACAATATATTTATTATTTATCTATTTAGATGGTTTTATCATTATGCAGTTGAGTAAAAAAAAAATCTCACAGTTCATTCCCTCCACATTTTTGGCAACACTTGGTATTGTCAAGCATTTGGGTTTTGAGCAAATTTAGTAATTATATAGTGTTATCTTATTATTGTTTTAATTGGTATTTTCTGTTTGACTAATGTTAAGCACATTTTTATGTGACTAATAATGGACACTGCCTTTCTTCTGTTGTGAATGATCTATTCAAGTTGGATGCCCATTTTTCTTTGAGGGAGTATTCTTATTTTTGTAATAAAAATAATCAATTATTTTAGCATCATTTATTCAAATGACTGTCTTTTCTCCATTGAACTGAATTGATAGTTTGTAGAAAATAAATTTACTCTATAAGTTGGTGTTTATTTCTTCATCCTCTATAATCTTTTATTGATTTATACATCAATAATTAACAGTATGCATACTGTTTACCTGAATGATTTATTGGCAAAAATATACTGCTGTATTTTTCTGTGTATAAATATCAGTTTACTTGTTTGAAAAGTTATTCATATATTTGATATACTTACTGATTTTTTTTTATTTCTTTCTCTAACAAGTGATAGATAAGAAGTTGGAATCTCAATAACATTCGTTTTGTCTATTTTCAGTTTAAATTTCTCAGCTTTTACTTACTGTGTAGAGTTCTAATTATAAGGATTTTTAGTATCCTTATGGGTTCAGAATAATTTTTTTTGTCTTTAATACTTTTAATTCTTTTTTTAATTTTTTTATTAAATTTTTATACATATCTCCCCATTGCTCCCCCTCCC
>PVJN01033771.1:0-23215 GCA_004026805.1 Lasiurus borealis | reverse complement strand
AGCCCAGGGGAGGAAGATGAAATTAAAAACAGGCAAGAGGCCTACCTGTTACTGACCTTGATGTGACCCCATCTCCCCCGCCCCACCCCACCCCACCCTCATCACACTTCACCTACATACACCTACATATACACCAATTATACCTCTTATCACTTTATTATAAAATTAGTGCTGTAAAAAACTAAAACTTTTGTGTCAGCAAAGTTTTCCCTCCCCACTCACCCCTATCTACCCCCCTCCTCCACCCCCCATAAAAAATCAGAAAATTTTGTAAAGTGGCTCATGATCTTCCTGGAATGTACCTAATTGTAGCAAGACCTGAAACTAAAGGGACTTCCATTCCCAATGGGCAGAGACTCAACATGGGCTATTTTAGTTCAATCATCTCTTCCTTTTTGGAAATTAACAGCTCAAGTCTCTATTGATTTAACATGCTGTCCCTGTGATGCAGTGGGGACTTCACACAAGTAATGAGGACAGAACGTTCTGTGATATTTTAACTCTTCTGGTCTTTTGTTTTTGTAATTTTCTCTGAAATGAAAACAATTCAAATACATAAATTGATTAGAGGGAATAAGACCACAGGACCAACACTTGCATTTTCTCTTGAGATATACTATTATATTTATATATATGTGTATATATATATATATACATATATATATATAATACATATTGAGTACAATAAATAAATATTGAAATATATTATAGAAATTAGGAGTTTCAGTCTGTATCTCTGCAATGTACTTCTGAACCACAGATATTCTTGTAAAAGAGCAAGCTCCATAGCACAACAGGACAATAGGCAAGTGATTGGGCAGCGATGGAGGGGGCCATGAATGTGGGCCTTGATTTTCTTTCTTGGGTCTCTGCTTCTTTGTCTCAGAGCAGTCTGGGGTTGTGCTTGCTTGCGATGATATCAGCTTTCTGTGGGTAGAAATTATTATGATGAACTAAATTAGACATGACTTCAGTTTATGGAGGAGGAGGGAGGAAAGGAGGTGGGAGTTGCTGTTTAAAGTACAGTTAATGGAGTAATTGTCAGGCTCAATCAATTACTTTATAAAAATTGGATTGTCAGGGAGGAGTCTTCCTTTTGTTTTGAAGAAGGAAGAAGCGGTATCATTTATTCCTCAGAATTTTAAGAGCAAGGAAAATCTTCAAATTATGGTGGGTGGGGGTGGGGAGATAAAAAGAGAAGCCTTATTACTCAAACCCCTTCCATGTTCAGTGAGCACCTGCTATGTGCAGAAGCCTGAGCTGGCAGAGGAGATGCCCCACTCCTGCCATGGACTGGGGATTTGTGTGGGGGGAGAGGTCACTGTGACATCCTGGCTTGTGCCCTCTTGTTCAACAGTGTCTCAGTCAGTCTCATACATGATTATAAGTTATTGAAATTTATTTCTGGAATCCTCCTCTCTACCTCTACCTTGTGGTCATCACCCCTGTGTAGTCATCAGGTTTTGCTCCTGGGGCTCCCACCTGGATCATTCCATTTCATTTTTCCTCCCTGAGTTTATTATTCTTAGTTCCTTCTCTCACTGAAACTTTGAGTGGGGTGGTGTCCAATAATGTAGACCATTGGTTCTACCCTCACTGGGTGAATTTGGGCAAGTCTTTTTGCTTTGTTGAGTTTTAACATTTGCAGTGGGTAGAACGTCAGCTTGTGGACTAAAGGGTCCTGGATTTGATTCTGGTCAAGGACATGTATCTTGGTTGCAGACTTCTCCCCAGCCCGGGCCCTGGTCAGGGTGCATGCAGGAAGCAACCAATCAATGTGTTTCTCTCATATTGATGTTTCCGTCTTTTCCTTTCTCTTGTACCGTCTCTAAAAGATCAATGGAAAAATATCCTTGAGTGAGGATTAAAAACACCAGAACAGTAGGAACACTTGTGTAATGAAGATTAAATTAAACAATAAAAGTTGAAATTATCTGCAGTTAATTTTTATAGGGAATGTAGTACATGCCAGGCACTGTACTGAATGCTCTGTGTACAGTGTCCCATTTCATCCATACAACAGCCAGTCTGGCAAGCATTCTCATCCCCATGTACGGGTGAGGAAACTGAGGCTTAGAGAGATTATGTAGCTTGTCCACGTCACACTGCTAGTTTACAGAGGTGACGGAATTTGAATTTAGTTTTGTCTTACTTCAAATGATGCTGGTACCCACAGTGCCCACTGCCTCTATAAATGCCCTTGTAAAATGCTATGTCAACAAAGATAATTTTATTAGATATAGCAATACCCAGTGCTATTCCTTATTAGACAGATTTGAAGGTATCAAAGATCCCATCACTTATATGTAAAAAATGCAGAGTATAAATTTACCTAAAACCACAGGCTTTCACAGGTAAAGGGGGCCTTTGAAATGAACTAGGCTTGTGTTTTTCAAACTCTGCTTCTCAGAGCTCTATGCCAAGTTCTGCTTTTATTTGTTTTAAAATTTATTATTTCCAAAAAGTGCTTTGTCTTAAGAATGGTTCTAAGGCTTACATTTTCTAATTCACTCACAATAACATTTTGCCAAATCCTTAAGAAATAGCAAGATTCAAGGTTTCCTGGCTTCTGGGTTAGGTCTCTCTTTACTCCTCAGTCCTAACTTTTGACACAATGTGTCCAATGTAGAAAAGAATTGAGAATATTAAAAATTAATCATCAAGAGAGAATTTTTCTAAGAAATATCTTAAGAAACGACATAGATCTTCTAAGCAAAAGCAGTAGAAAACTCAACCAGTAGAAATTAATAGTAAGGCATGGCAGCAAATATAAGAAAATTAAAAAAAAAGATTTGAGAGAGGCTTTGCAGTGATGTCCAGTAGTGACTATTATGAAGTTTTCTCCTATGGGAATAAGCAAAGAACTATAATCCTATAAGGCCTTTAAATTCATTTATTCATTTAGCCATCATTTATGAAACATCTACTGTATGCTAGGCACTGTACTAGGCAGAGGGACCACAAAGGTGAATAACAAAATGTCACTGCACTCAACGGGCTGATTAACTAGAGTGAGAGGTTAGATTGCAGAGGAATTAGTGTGATGAGAGCAATGACAGAGGTTTACAGAGTTCTAGGGATACTTCAAGAAGGGATATCTCCTTATCCTTGCCTTGGTGGAGAGAGGATGGTGGTTAGGAAACCCTTTCTGGAAGATGTAAAATGCCAAGATGTACTTGGGAAGAATTCAAATGAGAGGAGATTGACGTTAGAGGACATTGTTCTGGCCTTAGGTAGAAGTGAATTTAGTTTTTCTTCTTTTTCTGGTGAAACAGATATGGGCCATCCAGCAAGGCTCCTTGACTATAAGCCACAAACCGATCAAAACACAAACCGCATTGCCTCAGAGCTATTGCTAAGGAGAAGTTCTGCTTCCAATTACTATAAATAGCTTCCTAAGGTTATTTCTTACTATAAAGATGAAAATATTTCTTCCTCAGAATCAGAGCCTATTGGCTTTTTTCTCAGTGATCACCTGGCTCAGCAGTTCTCAACCTGTGGGTCGCGACCCCTTTGGGGGTCGAACAACACTTTCACAGGGGTCACCTAAGACCATTGGAAAACACAGATACGATTCATAACAGTTACAAAATTACAGTTATGAAGTAGCAACAAAAATAATTTTATGGTTGGGGGTCACCACAACATGAGGAACTGTATTAAAGGGTCGAGGCATTAGAAAGGTTGAGAATCACTGACCTGGCTCTTACCTCTTTTGTTTGATTTTAATATAAGTGTATTCTATGGGAGGCACACTACATGTCTATTGGATACTTGAAAAAAATATAAAAATGAACCCATACTAGTTATGGAAGACTATATTCCTGAAACAAATGGACCCTAAAATACAATGGTTAAAATCCAGCAGAAGTTTATCCCTCATAAAACAGGGTGAACATTCCACTTAGCAGTAGCTCTCATCCACCTGGAGAATCATGGCCACAAGCTCTTCCATCTAAGATTCTGCTCCCCTACAGTCTTGATGTATCTTACAGCATCCACTTAATGGAAGAGGGAAGAAGGTGTAAACACTTTAAGAGCAACATTCTCCCTCAGATTATGTGATTTATTTTATTGGCAAAATAAATATATGACTGCAGGGGCTATTGGGAAATGTAGTTGGGAGGGACCAAGCCTGCAAGGGAGGGCAGTTGTGGGCAATCAAGCTTGCAGAGGAGGGCAGTTAAGGATGACCAGGCCAGCAGAGGAGGGAAGTTGGGGGCGATCGGGCCTAAAGGGAAGAGCAGTTGAGAGGTACCCAGACCTGCAGGGGAGAGCTGTTGGGGGTGACCAGGCCTGGGGGGAAGGGCAGTTGGGGCGGGGGACCCAGGCTTGCAGGGGAGGGCAGTTAGGGGCAAACAGGCTGGCAGGGGAGCAGTTAGGCATCAATCATGCTGACAGGAGAATGGTTAGGGGATGATTAAGCTGGCAGGCAGAAGTGGTTAGGGGCAATCAGGAAGGAAGGCAGGTGAGCAGTTGGGAGCCAGCAGTCCTAGATTGTGAGAGGGTTGTCCGACTGCCCATTTAGGCCTGATCCTACCCTTGAGGAGTCCCATATTGGAGAGGCTGCAGGCTGGGCTGAGGGAGACCATCCTGCCCCCATACACAAATTTCATGCACCAGGCCTCTAGTTCTGTATATTAAAAGGATAATTGTAAATTGACTGTAACAGTGGAATGACCAGTTGCTATGATGCGCACTGACTACCAGGGGGCAGACGCTCAATGCAGGAGCTGCTCCCTGGTGTCCAGTACACTTCCACAGGGTGAACGGCACTCAGTCAGAAGCTGGCTCAAGCTGGCTCCACGGCAGCATTAAGGATGTCTGACTGATGGCTTAAGCCTGCTCCCCTAAGTCAGGGATCGAGCCAAGTCAGCAGGTGGACATCCCCTGAGGGCTCCCGGACTGCTAATGTGTGTAGGCTGGTTTGAGTGAATCCCCCACCCCTGTGCACGAACGTCATGCAGTGGGCCTCTAGTATCTCAATAGAACTTGGAAAGGAAAATAAAAGAGTGCTTCTCAGCTCTAACACACTTTATAGTATTTTACTTGGTAATATCAATAACTGGCACTTCTTTGAAAGCTTCAGATAGAAGTCTATTCATAAATAGAAATCATGAAGCCACAACCAGTGATTTTATATGGCTTGTTTGTTTACAACCCTGATTATTTTTTAAGATATTTAAGGAGGAGAAACCAAGATGGCATCACAGGTGAACACCTAAACTACTGCCTCGCACAACAATTTCAAAACTACAGCTAAAAGACAGAACAGACATCATCCAGAACCACAGGAAAGCTGGCTGAGTGGAAATTCTACAACTAGAAGGAAAGAGAGGGGCACACGGAGACTGAGAGGAGCTGCAAAAAGCTGAGGTACAGAGACACGTATGTGGAGAGGACGGGTGGCAGTTGTGACTGGCTGGCTTCCTCTAGCAGGAGGCAGACAGAAACTCCTAACTTCACTGAACCCCAGTTCTGACTGCACTGAACCCCATTTCCAGGTGAGACTCAAGTGGAGAGTCTGGACTGTCAGGGAAAGGGAAGAGTTCACAGAAACTTAGGGGAGCCACAAAAGGCAGAGGTCTGGAGGCGCATGCTTGCGTCTGAGTACTCACATAGAGGACTGACTGCTGATTGTGCCAATGGCTTTCTCTAGCAGGAAGAAGACAGAACCTCCTGACTGCACTGAACTCCAGTTCGGACTGCACTGAATCCCAGTTTCGGGTGAGACATTGGGGACCCAGACTCATACGGGTCCCCAGAGTGCAAGGAACTCACAGGAGTTGTGAAAGGTAGAGGTCTTGAGGCACAAGCACATGCGAGTGCACGCAGAGAAGGCTGCAGCGATTACCAAGGGACACTGAGACTCAGGGGCTGCCCCGTAGGGCAGGGCTGACAGGAATCCAAGGCTGTCTGCTCAGCCCTGAGACTCTGCCCCATCCAAGTTGAACACAGAAGCTTTTGCAATTTTTCAAGTCTTGTCTCATAAGGCTGACTCCAGTACAGAAGTTTTCACTGTGTAGACACAGCTGATCCTTACAGCCAATTGGCTTCGAAGTTAATTCCCCCCAGTGATACCAACAAAATCAATACTTAACTACAACAAGGCTGTATACACAGTCCACAAAGGGGTGCACCAAGAGAGTCCACCTCAGGTAACTGGGGAGACAGCGCTACTGGGCCATAAAAGACAACTAACACACAAAGCTACTCTACCAACTCAGGGAAGCAGCAAAAATGCGGAAACAAAGGAACAGATCACAAAGGAAAGAAATGGAGGAGCCAAAACAGGTTTGGCTTAGTGGATAGAGCGTTGGCCTGCGAACTGAGGGGTCCCAAGTTCAATTCCAGTCAAGGGCATGTATCCTGGTTGCGGGCACATTCCCATTAGGGGGCGTGCAGGAGGCGCTGATCGATGTCTCTCTCTCATCGATGTTTCTAACTCTCTATTTCTCTCCCTTCCTCTCTGTAAAAAAACAATAAAATATATTAAAAAAAAAAAGAAATGGAGGAAAGCAAATAACTGAATATAGAATTCAAAACCACCGTTATAAGGTTTATCAAGAATTTCCTAGAAAAGGTCAATAAATTTAACAAGACCCTGAAGGATATGAAAAAGGACTAACTAGAAATTAAACATACACTGACTGAAATAAAAAATATTATACAGAGACCTAACAGCAGACTAGAGGAATGCAAGAATCAAGTCAATGATTTGAAATACAAAGAAGCAGAAAACACTCAACTGGAAAAGAAAAAGAATCCAAAAATGTGAAGATAATGTAAGGAGCCTTTGGGACAACTTCAGGTGTACCAACATCAGAATTATGGGGGTGCCAGAAGAAGAGAGAGAGCAAGATACTGAAAACCTATTTGAAGAAATAATGACTAAAAACTTTCCCCACCTGGTGAAAAAAATAGACTTACAAGTCCAGGAAGTGCACAGAACCCCAAACAAAAGGAATCCAAAAAGGACCACACCAAGACACATTATAATTAAAATGCCAAGAGCAAAAGACAAAGAGAAAATATTAAAAGCAGCAAGAGAAAAAGTTAATTACCTACGAGGGAGCACCCATATGATTGTCAGCTGATTTCTCAACAGAAACTATGCAGGCCAGATGGGAGTGGCAAGAAATATTTTAAGTAACGAATAGCAAGAACCTACAACCAAATTACTCTACCCAGTAAAGCTATCATTCAGAATTGAAGGACAGAAAAAGAGCTTCACAGAGAAGAAAACTAAAGGAGTTCATCAACACCAAACCAGTATTATATGAAATGCTGAAAGGTACTCTTTAAGAAGAGGAAGAAGAAAAAGGTAAAGATAAAACTTATGAACAACAAATACATATCTATCAACAAGTGAATTGAAAATCTGATGAACAGAATAAACTGGTGAATATAATAGAATCAGGGGCATAGAAAGGGAGTGGACTGACAATTCTCAGCGGGAAGGGGTTGAGGAGGGTGCAGGAAGTGACTGGACAGAAATCATACACCTATGGATGAGGACAATGGGAGGAAGGTAAGGGCAGAGGGTGGGGTGGGAACCGGGTAGAGGGAGGTATGGGGGGGGGGAAAGGAACAATTGTAAAATTGTAATAAACTGAACAATAAAAATTTATTAAATTTTAAAAAAGGATATTTAAGGAATCTAACAGCTAGATAAATAATATTAACAGCAGTAAATCATAGGAAATGTTAGATTTTCCCAACCAGATAAATTTAATCACATCTACAAATATTTTTCAATGCCTTTGCTAGGCTAAATACTTTGGAATAATATAGCAAAACACACTGTCAAGGTAAAGTTCAATATATATATATATGTGTGTGTGTGTGTGTGTGTGTGTGTGTGTGTATGGAGAGAAATATAAGTTGAATTATAAGTGATGTTGCCCAATGATACATTTGATTGCCAAAAAGGTTGCATACAAAAAAAATGTAGGTATGGTCAGAAGGAGTAAGAATTTGAACAAAGTCTTAAAGTGTGGGTGAAATGTTGATAACTGTAAGGGAAAAGAAGGTATTATATGTATGAACGTTCCAGAAACAAAAGAGAACCAAAGTAAGTGTGAGGGACAGAGAGGAGATCATCATAGATAAAGAAATGGATAACAATGACTCATTAAAATGGTGATTCTTTATGAATGGGTTAAGGGTATGAGAAATGGGGAGTTAACTTTATGTTTTCTTTGTAGCTTAGAATACTCCCTAAGTAATGCTGTTACATGTCTTCATTGAAACATTTGAAATACAATTTTAATATATTATATTTAATTATTTTTTTCTTTTTCTTTAATTTATTAGGATGACATTGGTTAATAAAAACAGTCCGGTTTCACCCTGGCTGGTATGGCTTAGTTGGTTGAGCATTGTCCCATGCACTGAAAGGTCACTGGTCCAATTCCCAGTCAGTGTGCATACCCAGATTGTAGGTTTGATCCCTTGTTGGGGTATGTGCGGGAGGCAACCAATCAATGTTTCTTTCTCTCCATCTCACTTTTTCTCTCTCTCAAATTAATTTCTTAAACACCTCTACAGCTTTCAGTGTACAACTCTATAATATGTCATCTGTATATTGTATTGTGTGTCCACCATACCAGGGCAAGTCTCCTTCCATCACCATTTATCCCTCTATATCCTCCTTCACCTCTCCACACACCACCCCGCCCCTTAACTGTTTATTGAAAATATTTGACTTTTATTTTTAAGCCTGGACTAGACTGCAAGTTTTGAAGCACTTGGACAGTCTTTCAAACTAAAACTAAGACTCCACTTATGCATTTATAAGGGAACAATATATTACTGAATTGATAAAATGATTGATAAACATTCTTTTTTTTTTTTAACATTTTAAGATAGGTTCATGGAATAACCATGTGGCAGGGAGAATTCTAAAGATAGCCCCCAAGATTCCTAACCTTTGGTTATTCTGTGAAAACTAATCCAGTAGGCAATGTTGTGAGATTTTACAGATGTAATTCAGCCCCAAGTTGGTTGACCTTAAGATACAAAGAGCCTTTTAAAAGCAGAGCTTTTTCTCTGCCCAGTAGAAGAAGTCAGAGATAGCTGAGTGTGAAGACTCGATGTGCCATTTCTGACTTTAAAGATGGGGATAGACATATGAGAAGGAATGTGGGTGGCCTCTAGGAGATAGTGGCCCCACTGTAGATGGGGACCTCAGCCACAAGATACTACATTCTAAAAACAACCCAGAGGAAGTTGGAAGCAGTTCCTTTTTGAAAACCTCCAGGAAAGAGCCCAGTCTGACCAACATTGGATATTGACCGTGTCAGACTCTAAGTGGAGCCCAGTTGAAGTTATCCAGACTTCTGGCCCACAGAACTATGAGCTAATGTTTTGAGCGAAGTTTGCAGTGATTTCTTACATAGCAATAGAAAAGTAATAAGAATGATACCTGAATTATGTTTAAGGAGCGGTTGTATATTTTAAGGCTCAGTTCTAATATTTTTTATTGATTTTTTACAGAGACGAAGGGAGAAGGATAGACAGAAACATTGATGAGAGAGAGACATCGATCAGCTGCCTCCTGCATGCCCCCTACTGGGGATGTGCCCACAACCAAGGTACATGCCCTTGACCGGAATCGAACTTTGGACCTTTCAGTCCACAAGCCAACGCTCTGTCCACTGAGCCAAACCGATTTCGGCTAAGGCTCAGTTCTAATCAACTATGAAAATTTGCCTGACCACCCCAGATCACCTTTTCTCCTACCTGGTCCTATAGGACTTTCTTTAATCATTCTGGAGTTAGATATTGTATAGTATGGCACCTGTGTACTTGACCCTTCTTTTTTAAAATATGTTTTTGTTTATTTTAGAGAGAGAAGAAGGGAGAGGGAGAGAGAGAGAAAAACGTTGAAGACAGAGAAACATCTATTGGCTGCCTCCTGTACACCCCATACTCCAGTAACCTCTTGGTTCATAGGTTGATGCTCAACACTGGTTAGGCAGTGCTTAACCTTTCTCCCCACCTTCCCCAAATGGTAAGCTCCTCGATGACAAGAATCACATCAAGTCTACAGTTTCTACTTCTAAGAGTATGGGAGTGGCCCGGCTAGTGTGGCTCAATGGTTGAGTGTCGACCTATGAACCAGGAGGTTAAGGTTTGATCCCTGGTCAGGTCATATGCTTATATTGCAGGCTTGATCCCCAGTAGTGAGAATGCAAGAGGTAGTCAATCAATGATTCTCTCTCATCATTGATGTTTCTATCTCGTTCTCTCCCTCTTTTTCTTTGAAATCAATAAAAAACATATTTTTAAAAAAGTTTTAAAGTATGGGTGTGGCCGAAACCGGGTTGGCTCAGTGGATGGAGTGTCGGCCTTTGAACTGAAGGGTCTCAGGTTCAATTCTGACCAAGGGCATGTATGTTGGTTGCGGACACATCCCCAGTAGGGGTGTGCAGGAGGCAGCTGATTAATGTTTCTCTCTCATTGATGTTTCTAACTCTCTATCCCTATCCCTTCCTCTCTGTAAAAAAATCAATAAAATATTTTTTAAAAAAGAGTATGGGTGTGTAGGAGGAGATGGTGAGAAAACTGATTTTCAATAATATTCTATCAACAAAAGCCAATGAAATGCTATGAGAAAGAGCAAGTGGCTATTGCTTTCTCTCAATAAATAAGAACCTGGGTCAACATTCAGTTGCTAAGATCAAAGTTACAGATCTTCTATGAGTGCCAACCTGACCAGGGTACTACCCCTACATTTGGGCAAACCAGAATGACTAGTCTGACTCATAAAGGTATAATTGAGACCCTTCTAGTTATGAGTCTGTTTTATTCTTAGTGCCAGTTATTACTTCAGAACCACGGCTTTATCCTGTCCCTGTTTGTTGCTGAGGTTGTGACCATGGCAGGGTGTAAAGGCCTGGCTTACAAATTACAACTTTCTTTTCTTACGTAATCGGTAAGAAACAGTCTTACCATCCTCCAGATGCAATATCCTTTATTTCAGAGAAACTCCTTAATGCACATGTATTTCTAATATGACTGAATTTTATTCTTTTATCTATTTGCATGTCCCACTAAAGCATAGAACTTTATTTTAGAAGGGCTCAGCACATTGCATACACCTGCAGACGATGCTGTAGTGTGTTGGCAATGTGCTCACCATTCTGGAAGAAGACGTCTGAGGGCCTGCTCCAGGACTGTGAATTCATTTTTCCTTCCTTTCTCCATGGGTAGCCAGGGACGGATTATCCCCCTGTTAGTGCCTTACAGTACCAGGGGAATGATCAGAAAATGCCTGAAATAGAAGAGTTTTGCTTGGGATCAATGTTTAACCCGAGGTTAGAAAGTCTGGTTTTAGGAAACTGTCATGACACCCAATGGTGATTTTTATTCGATAAGTCTCAGAAACTAAATCAAATGCAGTTTTCTTTTTCTTATTTTCAGATGAAAAAAAGGACTTGAAAATTTACTAGCAATATTTTCACTAGATTTCCTGGGCCTTATTATGTGCACTAACTCTGAAAGCATCTCGAACTCTTCCGGCTCCAAGTACCCTCCCCACAAAACATCACATTCAAGTCCAAACCCAGGATGTTCAATCTCTATAATATTTTTCAAAACCATTCTTATTTCTCCATCATTATCCTCACGGCCCAGAGTAAGTTTCCCAGTCTCCCAGCCTCTCTCTCCTGCATAATAGACCTGAGAAGATTTTTCTAAAACATCCATCTAGTCATGTCATTCCCTGTTTTGCTTAAAGTCCTCTGTCCCTTTGCCCTCGGGGTACACTTCAAACACCCGCACCAGACTGGTTGTGCCTTTGCCTATTTCTCTAACCTGGTCTCCTGTTTGCACCCACTTCCTTTCCTTTTTCAGTGTTTCTCAAAGTGGAGTCTTTACACTGTCCCCAAGAAAATCACCACTTATTAAAGTTACAGATTCCTGAATCCTATCATTTAAAATCAGGACTGTTTCAGAAAATCTGGAACATTGTCACTTTATTGAATGGTTAAAAACAAATGGCATAGTGTCCCAAGAAATGGTATTAATTTCTTTTCCATTGAAAATAGTTTTAGTGGGAACAACAACAATAACAACAAAACAAAAAAACACCCCCCCTCACCTGTTTTCAGAGAAGACAATAGGCTAGAGCAGTGATTTTCAACTTTTTTCATCTCATGGCACACATAGATGGACCCTAGATTCCCGAGTCACCAGTGGAAGGAAAGTTTTACCAACCTTCTTTAGACTTTGGGTAAGAAATAAATTTTTGATGTGTTAAGTCATTGTACATATTAATTTGCCAGGGCTGCCATAATTAAAATTTTGTGGCACATAAAAAATATACATAATATAATATAATATAATATAATATAATATAATATAATATAATATAATATAGTATAGTATAGTATAATATAATATAATATAATATAATATAATATAAAATATAATATAATACTATAATATAATCTGATAAGAAATAGGTATAATTTTGATTCATTCACACCAGAGAATTATTGTTGTGTTGCTGTTGACATTTTTTAAATTTGACAATATAAGGGAAAAGAGGTCGGTGCCTATGACTAAATAGTCAGGTACTGCATGTTTTAAAAACTTGCAGAACACCAGTTGAAAATCACGGGGCTGTGTGTGTGTGTGTGTGTGTATGTGTGGTAGAAGGGGTGAAATGATTGTTGAGGGAGGGTCTTGAGAGTCTGAAAAGTCAGCATTTGATACAAAAGTGCTCTAGAATAATTATGAATTCAAGCAGTGAGTTTTCCAGTGTTTCCTAATGTTCCCCTAAGGTTGGTCAAGAGTTTATTTTCATTGGAAATTATATTTTAACAGAAGTATAAAATAATGCATGCTCAATGATGAAAGCAAAACCATAAAAGAAATCTCAAGAGAGCTAAAGTAGCACAAGGAAAAAAATCAGTATGTATTTTTTTAAAGATATATTTTATTAATTTTTTACAGAGAGAAAGGGAATGGGATAGAGAGTTACAAACATTGATGTGAGATAAACATCAGTCAGCTGCCTCCTGCACACTACACACTGGATATGTGCCTGCAACCAAAGTATATGCCCTTAACCAAAATGGAACCTGGAATCCTTGAGTCCTCAAGCCGAGGCTCCATCCACTGAGCCAAACCCGTCATGGCAGCATGTATTTTTTTTAAGCAATGGAAAGAATTCCCACTTGTTTTTCATTAAATACTAATAAAACTCTACAAAGGTATAAATAAATCGGTTACTACTCTTATTAAGAGATAATCTGGATCATTGGGAAGCTCTTCTTGTTTATTTTAACCAAATCTTTAAATAAATTAGTTTTGTGACAGAGAAAATAATGTAACCCAATATTCCATGGCCCTAACCAGATAACAAAGGAGTCTGAGGGGGTGGGGGGTCAAGTGTATTTACTAAATCTTTCTATTCTTAAAAAATAACCAGCTTACAATAATGTCTCCAAAAGCATATTTTGAGGTGGCAAACTCTGCTCCCCTCAAATATTTTACTCATTTATGATTTTATAACATCATGCATTATCTGTCAGAGTTTATTGAGAAATGCAGATCTTCCAAATGTCGGCACATGTCATTATATAAAACCAAAAAATAAATAAAAATCACATTCATTAATATCATCACCTATCCCATTGGAAAGGTCTTCTTTAAATACTGGAAGCTGTCAAGTTCACAGTGGCAGACATAATTGATCATTGATTAATCTACCCTTTAATATTTTTTTATTTTTCAATTATAGTTTATGTTCAATATTATTTTATATTAATTTCAGGTGTACAGCATAGTATTTAGACAATCATATACTTTACAAAGTGCTCCTCCCAATATTTCTAATACCCACATGCCACTGTACATAGTTATTACAATATTATTGACCATATTCCCTGTGCTGTACTTTACTTCCCTGTGACTATTTTGTAACTGCCAATTTGTTCTTTATCCCTTCATCTTTCACCCCTCCCCTCTGGCAACCAACAGTCTGCTCTCAATATCCATGAATCTCTTTCAATTTTGTTTCTTCATTTATTTTATTCCTTAGATTCTATATATAAAGAAAAGCATATGGTACTTGTCTTTTTCTGATGTATTTCACTTAGTATTATACCTCTAGGTCCATCCATGCTGTGCAAATAGTAAGATTTCATTCTTTTTTTGTGGCTAATATTCCATTGTATACATGTACCACAGCTTTTTTTATCCACTCATCTATTGAAGGGCACTTGGGTTGCTTCCAGATCTCAACTATTGTAAATGAATCTGCATTGAATATAGGGGTGCATATATTCTGTCCAATTAGTGCTTGAATGTTCCCTGACCAGGAATCAAACCCACATCCCAGGCACACTGGGATGACGTTTTAAGCAACTGAGCTGCCTGGCCAGAGCCTAGCTAGTCTTCATTTGGTTATTTGGGTTGATTTTTCCATAAATTTGGTCCTGGGAGGAGGTGAGTGTAACTCTGCCTGCCTTACTGCCATCTTAGATCTTTAGATATATACCCATTTAATAGGGTAACTACTACTAAAATCACAGAATGAGAAAACAAAGGATTTAGTACTAATTTAACTTTTTAAATAAATGTGCTTAAAAATAAACTTAGGGTAAAAAGTTTAGAAACTTTAAAGTTAGCTTAGTTATTTACATTTTTGTTTTTAAGCATTAATAGTTCTATTAGTGAAATAGCTTTCTCTCCCTTGCTATTTATTACCTAATAATTTTATTAATATGAAAGGATTTGAAATGCCATTTCTCCAAAGAAGATATACAAATGGCCAATAAGAATATGAAAAGATGTTCAACATCATTAGTCATCAGGGAAATACAATGAGATACCATTTCACACCAGTAGGGTGGCTAGAAATCAGAAAGTCAAAAATAATAAGTATTGCAAAGTATGAGGAGAAATCAGAACCCGCATACACTGCTGATGGGTCTAAAATGATCCAGTTACCTTTGGAAAACATTCTAGCATTTCCTCAAACAATTAAACATAGAGGTATCTTATGATCAATTCCACATCTAGGTATATACTCAGAAGAAATGAAAATATATGTCTATACAGAAACTTGTTTATGAATGTTTATAGTAGCATTATTCATAATAGCCAAAAGCTGAAAACAACCCAAATGTCTATCAACAGATAGACAGTAGATAAACAAACATGGTATATCCATATAATGGAAAATGATTTAACCATAAAAAAGGAATGAAGTACTGATACATGCAATAGCATGGATGAACCTTGAAAACATAAGGTTAACTAAGAGAAGCCAATCACAAAAGACCACATATTGTATATTTCTATTCATAGGAAAGTCCAAATTAGGGACATTTAATGCTGATTAGTAGTTGGGGGAAAGGGAAGAGTGGAGTATGCATATATAAGTGATAGCTAAAGGATAAGGGATTTCTTCTTGAGACGATGAAAATGTTCTAAAATGACTGGTGATGGCTGCACAACTCTGCATAGACTATAAACCACTGAATAGTGTTATATAAGCTAGTAAATTGTATGGAATGTGAATTATATCTCAGTAAAGCTGTTCTCCCCCAAAGTTAACCATGAGAAAGAAGTTTTAGATAATTTTATAGATGGGCAGACTGAAGCCTCCGAGAGAGGTGACTGACCCAAAGTCACACAAAGGCTGGGACAGGATCTCAGGTTTCTGATTCCTGAAGTAGAGTGTATTTCATCCCCCAGAATAGTATACAATACCCCTTTTACTTCTGAAAAGAAATTCCAATGATCATACCAAATGCATTCAAACTAGAATCAGCCTAGGAGGTGAAAAGAAAAGTACTCTATCTACAATTCTGCTCTGAACAATGTCACCCTTTGTGGAAAGAAATGGGAAACTGAGCAGAATAAAAGAGGAGAAGTAGAACTCAACATCTCCCTTTAAACACTAAACCTTTTATGGGCGGGCTTATAAGTGGTCACACCAGTTACGTAGGCTTTTATCAGAGATGAATGGGGTAAATCTAAGGCCCATCACAAATCCCACCTTCTCCATAAAATATTCCCAAATAACTTCTAACAGTCCATTATATTTATTATACATGTTGGCAGTTTTTATATTTAATTTTAACTATAATTTATCTTTTTTATACAGAGTGAAACAAAAGTAGGTTTATCATTGTGAGTACATGAAACAAAGTTTATTCCTGTATAATTTTTTATTAATTATCATATTATTTTCCATACAAACTGTAAACCTCCATTTGTTCCACCCTGTATTATTCTTCTATGTTTCATCCTTAAATACTTGACTCATGTAAGTTTTATTTCCTTGAAAAGATTGTTAGTTTTTTGCACTTTTCCAACAATTTTCCACTTCTTCAGACTCAAAACTTATGTATGCATAGTGATACAATAATCAATAAATTAAAATGAATTATTCAGTTTGCCTTTAATAATGTGAGATATTTGGAATTATCAGTGCAGTAAAAGAATATAAGTAAATCTAGAAACATATTAATAATTCAATGGATAATGGTTCCCTTTGAATTTACTAACTTATAATTCATGTATGTCGTTTTTTACCGTTGCATAGGCTTTTATCAGAGATGAGTGAGGCAAATTTTTAATCTTTATGCCTCTAGTTGGTGAATCATACAGACAAATTTGAATTCTGTTTCTAATGCTAGTTAAGTTTCAAGGGCCAACTGATTTTAAAAGAAATGATTAATCATTTAAACTGCTAAAAGATAAACTGAGGTATATAAAAAAATTTAAGAGTTTATTTGAGCAAAAAGTCCATTCAAACTGGAAATTGTTCCACCACTGGGAACTGGAAAAAGATTTTAGAGAGAAGAAGCAGAAGCAAAGCAAGGAAATTTTTTGATTGGCTACAGATTAAACAGTTGCCTTATTTCGGAAAGCCGGGGTGACAGTTTGTGGTTGGTTGTCTTTAGGTTTGGATTTCTTAACCTTGAAGCATTTATGAGGTTGGGTTTTATGTGCTTATATAATGCCTCTAAGGCATTAGAACCACCTCAGTCAAAGGGCCTCCTTGTTTAAATAATTTAACAATTGCTATATCTGGATTGCATTTTTAGAGAAAGAAGATATTATGTAGCTCTTCATTCCAAATAGTTAACCTAAAAGGCAGGGCTTTAGAAAAGTCTGACTTAAAACAAATATTTTTAAAATGTGTACCAGTTAGGGATTGACTGTAGCTGCATGTAATAGTAACCTACCTACAGTGGTAGTTTATCCAAATAGGATTGGAATATTTTCAAATAGCAAGAAGTCTAGAAGCAGGGAGGGTTGCCAGCTTTAGTAAATAAAAATACAGGACATCAGTTAAACTTGAATTTCAGTTAAACGGTCTTTTAGTGTAAGTATGTTTTATGTACCATTACACTGGGCAACCTGTGTTTTATTTTGCAGTCTTAGAAGTAGGCTGTCCAGAATGTGTCAGCATTCTTCTAGCATCCTATCCTATCATCCTTCCTTTGTGGTGTTTGTCCTTGTAACTGCAAGATGGATACTGTACATGGAGGCATCAAATCTATGTTCTCGGCAAGAAGAATGGGGAAAGTCCTGACCGGTTTGGCTCAGTGGATAGAGCGTCCTTCAGACTGAAGGGTCCCAGGTTTGATTCTGGTCAAGGGCATGTACCTTGGTTGCAGGTACATCCCCAGTAGGAAGTGTGCAGGAGGCAACTAATCGATGTTTCTCTGTCAATGATGTTTCTAACTTTCTATCCCTCTCCCTCTCTGTAAAAAAAAATCATAAAATATATTTGAAAAAAGAAGAAGAATGAGGAAAGAAATGGGAAGGCAATGATCCTCTCATCCAACACAATTTTACAATAAGTTTTCCTCCTTGATCTAAGTGTATTATGAGTATTGTTTTTTTACAAAGAGACAACTAGCTAACAACACAGGACATTGATACCTTTCTCAACCTCTTCAGATAATTAGCATCAAATTATTTCTTCTTGTGGAAATTAAAAAGGAAATCACGAACAAATGCTATTCAATTATTATAATTTTGTTTTTTTTATTTAATAGTAGTCTTACAAACACATCATTAACAGCCTGGCCAATTGAGGTTCAGTGGCTAGTGCCAACCTATGAACCAATAGCGTTTGATTTCCAGGCACATGCCCGGGTTGCAGTTCAGCCTCCAGTGGAGGGTGTGCAGGAGGCAGTTGATCAATCATTCTCTCTCATCACTGATGTTTCTATCTCTATCTCCCTCTCCCTTCTTCTCTGAAATCAATAAAAATATATTTTAAAAATTAAACACTATTGGTTCATTTTTCTTGTTCAACCAGCAGGAGTTTCACTATTTTTATGGGACATTTTCTCTCAAAAACAAAAGCAGTTGTTTGTCTATAGTAAATTGAGATTATCAAAAGCAGTATCACACGGTGACCTTCGGCACATTCATTTTTCTGAACCAGTAGAGAAGTATATGTAAAATAAGAATATAATTTTCCCCGTAACTAATGCATTTCCAGTAACTATTACTATATAGATGAATTCCCAGAGGAATGTAGAAATTAGTTTTACCAAGCTTTTTTATTTTGTTTTTACAACTTGGCTGCCTATCTGTCTTTATTAAGGTAATACTTGCTTTCTTCTCCCTTAAAATACAGGATTTTTTCTCCTTTAGAATGCAAGATTCATCTCCAACTTAATAAATGGCATAATTATTTTGTCAGGGTCTAATGAAAATGAACATTCTCCAATTTCTTGGAGTGGGATAGTTTTTACAAGCCCTACAGAAGATATCTTTCAGATAAGGTCACACCAAATAGAAGTTTTGCTCATTGGATTAAAAATAGATCAGCTCAGTGACTCAGCAGGTAGCTTATTGCAGTTGCCCACTGAGAACATCCTAATTCTTCCTTGTACTATATCACAGTGAAGTACTCGTGTAGCTTTATGGGGATTAGCTTTTTCAGCCATTAGAAATAAGAACATAGTATATCTAGGACATTCTGTGAGATTCAATGTATTGAGAGTATTAAGGGTCAAATTCTGGTTAAGTATATATAAGCACATATTCAACATAACCATTTAAATTTATTTTAATGAGAGGATCGGGGTCAAATAATGGTTAAGTGTAAGAGAGCATATATTTGGAGATTTATGTTCCCTTTAATAAATTTACAGTAATACAGCTAAATTGAAAGTGCATGGTGGAATTAGGTTACAGAGTACTTCGCTGTGCTGATTTTTAGAGCAAAGCCTGTTTCATTATTCCGTGGACTCTCCTACCTGACTTCCCTTCCCCCTGCCATATGGGAAACCTCAGGGGGCTTTACCATCTTGCCTTTTTTTTTTCACTCAGATTCAAGCAGTGACCAAGTCACTTCCAGCCTCAGAACAAACAGGGCTGGTCTTACAAATGAAGTTGGTAGTTCTCCTGATCTTGACATGAGAAATAGAAGGCCTACCTTCCCCCAAAATATTTCTCTCCAAATTATTGGCTATCAATAGGGAAATCTTAAACTAGTACCTTCTATTAACATACACTGAGTGGCCAGATTATTATAATCTCTGAATGCATAATAATATGGCCACTCAGTGTGTGTGTGTGTGTGTGTGTGTGTATTAGAGGCCTGATGCATGAATTCGCGCATGGGTGGGGTCCGACCAGCCTGGCCAGGGGGAGGGGACATGGGCAGTTGGCCATCCTGCCTGCTGGCTGAACTCCTGGTTGAGGGGACAATTTGCATATTAGCCTTTTATTATATAGGATATGCACTGAGTGACCAGACTATTATGCATTCAGAGGTCATAATCATCTGGTCACTCAGTATATATTTCTATATCTGGCATCCATCCACTTGAATATCACCCCTGTACAGTCACTATATGTCAGAATGCTGGAGAAACAATCAGTAAAACTAGGTCTTGACCCTCTAAGGGTTCCATTTAGCTCCTGATTTAT
Organism: Lasiurus borealis; assembly: GCA_004026805.1. Taxonomy (NCBI): domain Eukaryota; kingdom Metazoa; phylum Chordata; class Mammalia; order Chiroptera; family Vespertilionidae; genus Lasiurus; species Lasiurus borealis. The sequence goes on along the minus strand of PVJN01033771.1, from coordinate 3,292 downwards.
CAGATCCTTGAATAAAAAAATAGGTAAGTTTTGATGTGGGGAGGAGGGAAGGAGTAAAAAGGTAATGTTGCCCTAGCTGGTTTGGCTCAGTAGAGTGTCGACCTGCGTACTAAAGGGTCCTAGGTTCAATTCCAGTCAAGGGCATATGCCCGGGCTGCAGGCATGATCTCTAGTGGGGTGCATGTGGGAGGCAGCCAATCAATGATTCTCCTCATTGATGTTTTTATCTTTCCCTCTCCCTTCCTCTCTAAAATATATACATATATATATATATGTATGTATATATATATATATATATATATATATATATACATACATATATATATATATGTATATATATATGTGTATATATATACACATATCTTTTTTTAAAGTAGTGTTTCAGAATTTTCCAGGCGACCAAAAAATACATGAAGAGTACTCAGAGATTCAGGAAAAATCCTTTATTTAAAGCAGCGCTGCTGGCTCAGAATATTCGAAAATCCAAAGCCTGAACAGCTAATACAATATTACCCCTTATATATTCCTAAATTTCTTTGTTTTCTAACTACCAGGCTTTTGTGGTGGGATTTCACAGCCCCTCCTGAGTCAGTTAGAATGGAGAAGTTAGATTGTATCTAAATACCTGGCCTGGGTGGCACCAGTGACACACACATCCCACCTCCCACCCCAACCTCCCAACCCTCCCCCACCCCCACCAAATTTCTGGCCCATGGTATCTACAAACTGGGAACACCCAGAAAAACAGACTATTGCCTCAGGAAGGGGCAGTGACTTAATTACAGGCTAATAAGAATGTGCACCAGGACACCGGTCACTGGCACAGATTCAGATTGCTGGGTCCCCCTCCCTGCCAGATTGCCCCCTGTATTCCTCCTCATTAGGAAGGTGGAAAGAAGAATCAGGTCTTGTGTAGCTCTGCCCTGAGAGGCAGCCAGGAGAGCAGGCCAGGGAGAAGGAGCAGCCTAATAATTCTAGGGACTTTGAAGGGCGGGGGAAATCAATGCAGAGGCACCGAGGGACAGAAAACAAGGTTTATTTTCATAGAAACTTCACATAGAAATAACCTTGTAAATACTGCCTGGTTCAGCCCATTCTTCTCTTAGGTCGGGCCCTCACCAAAACAAGAGAGGTCGCTGAAATTTGTCTTTGGCAGGCAGTATAGTTTCTGTCGGAGTGGTTATTTTTTCCTTCAGAACTGCCAGATTTACCATAGCCTCCCCACACTCCCAATTATTTGGGGACCTTGCATCCATCAGTTAAGCTATTTTTAAAAATATATATTTTATTCATTTTTTACAGAGAGGAAGGGAGAGAGATAGAAAGTCAGAAACATCGATGAGAGAGAGACATCGATCAGCCACCTCCTGCATGCCCCATAGTGGAGATGTGCCCGTAAGCAAGGTACATGCCCCCGACCGGAATCGAACCCAGGATCTTTCAGTCCGCAAGCCGACGTTCTATCCACTGAGCCAAACCCGTCTCAGCTCGGTTAAGCTATTAATTGAAAGCAGAAAAGTAATGAAGACTTCATTGATAAAGGTTTAAAGTGCACCCCTGCTGCCCTGGCTGGTGTAACTCAGTTGGTGGGAGCATCGTCCTGTAGAAGGAAAAGTGGTGGGTTTTGTTACCGGAGAAATACGTGGATGGCCTTTTTCCATTGCTAGTGGGAGTGGGGCTCTTGGGGGGTACTGCAGGAATAAGCATTTCCGGAGGCCCCCACAAGAGATTCAGTACATTCCTCGGTTTTCAAAGTCCCCTTTTCCTTAATCCAGTCCTGGAAAATGTGCAGCTGGGGATTCAGCAGAACTGAAAGCAAAACCAGTGTCCAGAGTTTCCATTCCAAGAGGTAGCTGTATCTGGCCGGTGTGTTCTGAGCCAGGCACCATTTGTTTTGCCCTGAGGGGTTGGGAAAAGGGAAGTTACAAGTAATCCTGACATTCCACAGGAATGTTATCTTAGACGCAAAAAGACAAGAGGTTCAGGAAAGATTAAAGTTGATCTTTGTCAGGGAAGATAGGGGCCTAGGACATCACTACCCACCACAGACTACTTTTTAATTTTAAAAAGTTTTGATTTCAGAGCGTTCTTTAGGTCTCTGTGTTTGCAAGGCCATCACACAGGCCTTCCTTGGGTTAAACAGGTTAGCATGTGACCTTTTTTTCATGCCTTTAAGAGGAAGAGCCACATCTGTTATCTTTGGGCCCCAGAACATGGCTCCTGCCTGACACCGGTCTGGTGGTCAGTGGATGAAACCTCAACAGCTTGTTGCTCCCAAGTTCCTGGAACAGAAAGCTGTCAATCATTTTCCAATATTTACGGAACGGGAATCCTTCTTTTTGGCAAAGAAATTGTGAGTTTATATAATCAGTCCAAGAAAAGGATTTGAAAAAATTTACAAAGCAACATGAAAATAAATATAAATAAATGGGATGAAGTTATAAGGTATAAAAGTCAGTCAGAGAAAATGTGCTGACCTTCTTAAATGCTTCAACAAATGTGAGGGCAAATACAGATTTTCAGCTAAAAATGAGCCAAGACACTTGACTCTTTTTCCTCTTCTTTCTGAATTTCTTCCTCTGGCCTTTTCAAATATATGTAAATCTCTTTAATAGGATATAAGCCTCTGGCCAGTCTCATAACTCAGGAATGCTTCCTCCTTGAAGGCCTGGGAGCCATCTCTTTGAAGTATAATCACCAAGAAAGATAAACCCAATCTCCCAGTTTCCTGGGAAGAGCGAGGTCTAAGTTGTCACCTGACTGTAAATTGCAAAATCTATCTAATGGATTGAATGATTGTATCCAGGTAGCTATATAAAAGACGGAGATTCATTTCTTTCTGTGCAATTCCCAGGGAGGGTTACTTGTGCTGAGCATTACATTCTGATTTAATGCTTATTCAAATTAAAAATTTCCCATTTTACTACCATTGTGGAGAACTTTTCTGTGTTGAGAGATCTTGTTTTTAATTATATTTTTGCAACACAAGCATTGGCTGAGCTTTCTGGAAGCTGATACAGTAATGCCCATGTGGATGATAAAAGGGCTTCAATGGGCAGTAACTTTTCTGATCAAAAATTCCTAACTAGCCGAAACCGGTTTGGCTTAGTGGATAGAGCGTCGGCCTGCAGACTGAGGGGTCTCAGATTCGATTCCGGTTAAGGGCATGTACCTTGGTTGTGGGCATATCCTCAGTGGGGGGCATGCAGGAGACGGCTGATCGATGTCTTTCTCTCATCGATGTTTCTAACTCTTTATCCCTCTTCCTTCCTTTCTGTAAAAAAAAAAAAAA
>PVJN01033770.1:0-23294 GCA_004026805.1 Lasiurus borealis | reverse complement strand
GGTTGATTGGGAGGGGGAAATTCCAGATATCATGAGGAAATAGAGTCAAAAATAAATCGCAGGCTTTTATGATCAGACTGTAACTTTATTGAGAATTTCCTCTTTGGTGGCATAAATCCTTGAGTCGGATTTAGCTCGTGGTAGGGTTTTAGGTTTATTACCATATATATTAAACCTTCCCTAGCCATCTCACTAGATCGTTGGTTTATTGCAGAGTGCTATGCATTTACGACACATTAAAAATCCAAATATTTTAACGAGAGGTAGAAGACAGCAAGGAGTTTTCTCACACATGGGCATGTCTGATTGGCTCTACTCGGTTTTTGGCCGAGGAGGGGTATTTGTGAATCTGTCAGTTGTCCTTATATTTGTGGTGATTAAACCATGAAGCGCATCTGTAGGGGTCATCGGGAGATAGTCATCTCTGGCCTAGTTAGCGGGCCCGGGACACAGCCAAGTACCTCCCATGCCTTCGGCTGCGACTATACAGTGGTACCTCGAGATACGAGTTTAACTCGTTCTGTAACCTTGAGGCGTGGGAAATGAGACGCTCGAGTCGCAGAAAACTGGTGGGTCGTGGGCAGCTGGCCGATCCACGCGATGACTCCTATCTCAGCTGTTGCTCGTCTTTCAAAGCAAAAATCGCTCGCTCAAAGGCTCGTATCTCAAAAATCTCATATGTTAAGGCACTCGTATCTCAAGGTACCACTGTATTATGATGAGTGTCCCCTGATTTCCATGGTAAAATGCGTACTTCTTAATAATAACACTGTCTTTGAACTGAACTTTTCTCTGTGAAATGCGTAACAGTCATATTGTTCTGTATTAAATGCGTCAGTAAAGTTTACATGTAGTTCATTCGTTGCTGAGTTTTTTCCCCCTGTATTCCATTTCTCTCCACACTGTATCTACATCGATATCCCATATCTCCTGATATAAAAAATCAAGCGGTCATCCAAGTGTCTTATCAAATATTTAGCAATTTATAAAGACGAAAATTCAGCAGAAAGGAAAATCGTGCCAAAGAGTGGCTGCATTCTCTGGCATTTCACTTACACACTTTTGCTCTCCACATCTAGACACTCCCTGTTTTCTAATAGCTTTCGAAACATACGGTAGCATGTTTTATTTTTCCCACCAAGCCAGATGGGCCACGTATCAGAAAAACAGTTCCATATTTTCCGGCAAATATAAGACGATTTTTCAACCCAGGGAAACCTTCTCAAAAGTCGGGGGTCATCTTATACGCCGGGTGTCGTCTTAGAGGGCGAGTATATATATCCCAAACTCTATATTTTAACTGGAAAAGTCGGGGATCGTCTTATACGCCGGGTGTCGTCTTATAGGGCAAGTATATCCCAAACTCTATATTTTAACTGGAAAAGTTGGGGGTCGTCTTATACGCCGGGTGTCCTCCTATAGGGCGAGTATATCGTAAACTCTATATTTTAACTGGAAAAATTGGGAGTCGTCTTATACGCCGGGTGTCGTCTTATAGGGCGAGTATATCCCAAACTCTATATTTTAACTGGAAAAGTTGGGGGTCATCTTATACGCCGGAAAATTCGGTACTAAACAATATGGGTAATATCTGTTGCTGTCTCTTTCTAGTATTGCTTGTCTGACCACTTTGCTGGAATGGCCTGATCCATTGAGAAGGCTCTTTCGAATCTGAGTCCAAGGACTGGCCGGCTGACCCGGCATTGCTTTTGTGGGCCTTTGAGGGGTTCCTTTGCAAGGTCAAGGCCAGTGGGAGGCACTGTAGAGCAATGCTTCTCAACCTTCCTCACACCGGGACCCTTTAAGACAGCTCCCCATGTGGTGGTGACCCCCAACCACAAAATTATTTCTGTTGCTACTTCATCACTGTCATTTTGCTACTGATGTGCATCATGATGTCAATATCTGTGTTTTCTGATGGTCTCAGGCGACCCCCGTGATGGGGTCGATGGACCCCCAAAGGGGTCGCGACCCACAGGTTGAGAACCGCCCGCCGCTGTAGAGGCGGGCAGGCGCGTCCCCCTGTAAGCGAAGGTTTCTGTCCACGGAGGCAGAGCTGTGCGGACCCCCCACTAACCCCGCGCCCCTCTGTGTGTCCCCCAGTGCAACAACGACTACGTGCCGGTGTGCGGCTCCAACGGCGAGAGCTACCAGAACGAGTGCTTCCTGCGGCAGGCGGCCTGCAAGCAGCAGAGCGAGGTGCTCGTGGTGGCCGAAGGCTCCTGCGCCTCCGGTAGGTCGGTGACCCGCTGGCTCCCTGGCCCTGCGGGGGATGGGGTGGGGGTATGAGGATTGGGGGGTACAGGGTTTCTGGTCCCCCAGCCACGTCTTGCTTTGGTGGTTCTCCTTCCGATAATAATGCAGCGCATACTCTGGCTAGACAGGCCTGCAGTCCTGTGCACAGAGACGCATTATTCTACATCTGGGTCTTTTCGCGTTTCACGTCATTTCTGGGAGAAAAAGTCTACCATCAGATGTTGGCAGATTTTATCTTTTTTTAATTGATGAAAGTGTCACTGATATCCCTTTTCCTCCCTCATCGACCCCCTAACGCCCCTCTCCCGCCCCCTTCCCTCCAGGCCTTCCCCGCACTGGGATATGGGAAGATTGAAATACCTGTGTTGTTTAATGAAGTGCAGACAGTTGACTGATATACAGTGGTACCTCGAGATACGAGTTTAATTCGTTCCGTAACCTCGAGGCGTGGGAAACTAGGAGACGCTCGAGTCACTGTAAACTGGCGGGTCGTGTGCAGCCGGCCGATCCGCGCGATGACTCCTATCTCAACTGTTGCTCGTATTTCAAAGCAAAAATCGCTCGCTGGACGGCTCGTATCTCAAAAATCTCGTATGTTAGGGCACTCGTATCTCAATGTGCCACTGTGATTAAAAATCCAGATTGAGCACCCACAGGTCAAATATACAGACACCTATCTCTGCAGATGCATTTGTATGTTTTTTTTTTTTAAATATATATATATTTTATTGTTTATTTTCAGAGAGGAAAGGAGAGAGACAGAGAGTTAGAAACATCGATGGGAGAGAAACATCTATCAGCTGCCTCCTACACACCTCCTACTGGGGATGTGCCTGCCACCAAGGTACATGCCCTTGACCGGAATCAAACCTGGGACCCTTGAGTCCGCAGGCCGACGCTCTATCCACTGAGCCACACCGGTTTGGGCCATTTGTATGTTTTGAGCAATAGCATCTCCTGCCGAATTGGGATTGGGAAGGCCAGAGGATGCTGATGGTCACAGCTCCACGCAATGCCCTCCTGGTGTGCAGCAGCTTATGTTGAAGGATTGGTGGTGGACAGGGGAAGAGTAACTTCTAAAGTGACAGACGACGCTCTTCAGCTCGCCAGGTCTCTCTGTGGGGTACGTGGCCCTCAGAGCTGACCAGCACGGCAGGCAGGGAAACGCCCCGCCCCCCGAGCAGAGGCTGGCTCCCTGAAGCAGTGCCCACCCTGGGGCCGAGTTTTCACAGTAGCTGCAAGACATGGACCTCACACGCGTTCAGGAAACCTGCGTGTCCCGTGGTAGTTGTCCTTAACTGGCAAACAGGCCTCTCTCTGGAAAGTCAGCATGTCGGAGGATGATAGAGGCATGGCCAGGAAAACAGAACATGGCTGTAAGATAGGAACTTCCTTCAAAGATGCAGTTAGGGAATGGTGCCAGGAGAAGGACGTCTAGTGGATTGGAAATACCTCTTGGTACCAGGTACAGTGGTACCTCGAGATAAGAGTTTAATTCGTTCCATCACCTTGAGGCGTGGGAAACTATGAGATGCTGAAGTCGCGGTAAACAGGTGGGTCGTGTGCAGCCGGCCAATCCGCGCGATGACTCCTATCTCAAATGTTGCTTGTATTTCAAAGCAAAAGTCGCTAGCTCAACGGCTCGTATCTCAAAAATCTCGTATGTTAGGGCACTCGTTTCTCAAGGTACCACTGTATTTCCGTTCTAGGGAATTGTGTAGGGAGTTAGGTGCAGGCTGGCAAAGGAGAGAAAAGAAGGTCTCATGCTCTCTCAAAGGTTATCGTAAGCCTGCCATTGACGGATGGCTGGTGATGGATAGTGTTCTGACATTGTGCTGGTGACTAACACAGTTTCTGAGAATGAGCAGAAGAGAAAAAGCCTCCGTCCTCATGGACAGCCAGGTTTTCTGGTTTGGGTTTTAGTTGTTAAGTAGTTTTGTATTTTTTTCCGCCTTCGGGATTCTTGGCCTCACGATGTGAATGTCCTTCTGGAAGGGTGACTGGAGGGGGAAGGGGGGAAGGTAGTGAGGGGAGAGCTGGACTGGCTGGTGCTCCACTCACTTACTTGCCAGAGCAAACCGATCGGGGCTCGTCCCCCTGTGAGTGGAAGTGACAGCGAGAAGTGAGAGTTATCGGCCCACCTTCCCCAGGAGGAGCGGAGGGGGATCGATCCGCGACTCTCAGAGCGGGGCCGGGGCAGCTGGGGAGGAAGGCGCGGAGCAGGCAAATGATGAAAAATCCACCCGTCTGCCGCAGCTAACGAAGAAGAAGTGGGAAGGGAGACTTAGGGCAAGTGGAACTGAAAAGAAGAAGAGGCAGCGACGGCTGCCTCCCAGAAGCCACGTCCCCTGCGGTCCAGGGCCAGCAAGGACTAAGGGAGGGATTCGCTTATTCGGGATCATACAGGACGGCTCCCCTGACCACAGCAGGGTGGAACCTGTGGACAGTCCACCTCATGAGCACCCCGGAAGCTAACAGCGGTTCATAATGAAAGCTCTCTCCCCTGCCAGCCTCAGGGTGCGGGTTAGCCTTTGCATTCACTCCCATCTGCCCCTTCTGGCTCCTTCTGCGTTGGAGATCCCGTGAAAATAAATAGCTAGCCGTGCAGAAGACTTACTCACCATTGATAACCCATCCGTGCTCATTCATACACGTAGAGGTCTCCAGGATTTAGGGAGTCAGCCAGGACTGCTGACCGCCTCTGCCAGGGTCGTGCGCACATCCAAGGGTTTTTTTTGTTTGTTTGTTTGTTTTAATATATTTTATTGATTTTTTTACAGAGAGGAAGGGAGAGAGAGAGAAAGTCAGAAACATCGATGAGGGAGAGACATCACTCAGCCGCCTCCTGCACACCCCACAGTGGAGATGTGCCCGCAAGCAAGGTACATGCCCTCGACCGGAATCGAACCTGGGACCCTTCAGTCCGCAGGCCGACGCTCTATCCACTGAGCCAAATCGGTCTTGGCTCAAAGGGTTTTGATCTGAATAAGGACGGAGGGACCCAGGTCGCTCTGATTCACCAGGTCTGACTCCGCGAATAAATTGGAATGCTGCCTTTTGGGGCTGAAGGAGACCCCTCTTCTTCTCTTTGGAGGGCCTCCCATTTATTCCCTGACGCTGACGGACGCTGAGTGGAGGTGGCGGGGCGTGGTCTCCGGGAAGAACAGGCAGGAAAAGGGGTAGCGGGATCTTCATCACACGTGGGGAGGGGGGAGGAGGATGGAGAACTAAACAAGAGAAGGGCCTGGAGTTAAAGAAGCTCTCGGTCTGGTGGGAAAAGAATCAGAGACTATTTGCATTCAGCTGGAGGCCAGGTAGCATGCATTTGTGCTGTCATCATAGAACCTGTCATTCGCCCCCAATGGCTGTAAATAATACTGAAGTAATACTGCCTCATCTCCCCTCACCCCTCTGCCAGCCTGTCTGATCACCCCTAACCACTCTCCTGCCTGCCTAATCGCCCCTAACTGCTGCCTGCCTGCCTGCCTGCCTGCCTGATCACCCCTAACTGCCTCTGCTTTCAAACTCATTCACATGAAATCAGTTACATTTTTGCTGGGGAAGGTATACCAACAGGAGACTTGATAAGCATCGATCCTGTAAGCGCTGACCTGTCCAGAAGTGACGGTGCCATGGCTTGTGGGTATCAGTGGACAGGACTGTTCTACTCTGGAGATGAATGCATCGGCCTGTTTTGATCTGTTGCTGTTAAGTAGTCAGGTCTTGTGATTACCCAAAGGACTTGTATGCAGAGATGCATGACCTATGAGGCACATAGTGTGGTGAAGGCCTGGAGGTGGAGGGGGGGTGGGGTGGAGAGGGCCAATGGGAGGAAAAAAAGGGACATCTGTCATACTTCCATCAGTAAAGATGAAATTTTAAAAAATCCTGATTTTCTATACTTACCACGAAGGGTTTTTATTCTCAAGAAATTTGTGAACGGGGGTTGAGGGAGCATCCTCAGCCCGGCCTGAACCCTCTCACAATCCAGGACCCCTTGGGGGAATGTCTGACTGCCGGTTTCAGCCCAATTCCATGACTGACTCATCGCCCCTAACTATGCTGCCTGCCTGCCTGATCTCCCTTAACCCCTCTGCCTGCCTGCCTGATCACCCCTAACCACTCTCCTGCCTGCCTAATCACCTCTAACTGCCTGTTTGATCACCCCTAACTGCCTCTGCTTGCCTGCCTGATAGCCCCTAACCACTCCCCTGCCTGCCTAATTGCCCCTAATTGCTTACCTGCCTGATCACCCCTAACCACCTCTGCTTGCCTGCCTGATTGCCCCGAACCACTTGCCTGCCTGCCTGATCACCCCTAACCCTTCTGCCTGCCTGTCTGATCACCCCTAACCACTCACCTGCTTGCCTCATATCCCCCAACCACTTGGCTGTCTGCCTGATTGCCCTTAACCGCCTCTCCCCTGCCCTCTGTGGCATCCACCTCTGCCTCAGCCCCTGCTGCTGCAGCTTCGTCCGGAAGGTCGTCCTGAAGGATGTTTGGCCGTCTGGTCTAATTAGCATATGACACTCTTATGATTATAGATTGTTTTACCAGCTAGCTCATCTTTCTAGACAAGATAAGATGGCCCAGAAACATGAGCTCTGGTCACCTTAGCGGTTAATTGAAGACTTGACATTTCACACTGTCAGGTCCTGTGAATTTCGTTAGTACGAGTCCCCACCAAGGCTGGCCGTTCCAACTACCTGCCGCTCCTTCCTGGCTGAGCAATGCCTACCTCGCCAAGCAAGGCTACTGCGGAGGCATCCGTTCTGCCGTGTGTGTGTGTGTGTATGTGTGTGTGTGTGTGTGTGTCAGCCTTTGGTGGATCGTCATACATGATGTTGCTTCCTGTGGAGTGCCTCTCCATCAAGGGTCGCGGCGGCAGGTTCTGTTTCCATTGGGATAAAACGTCAACCACACACGTAGAGAAGTGGCGTTTGAGATAGTTGTTCAGCTCTGGTTTGAGCTGAAGGCACGTGGGGCAGAGAATACCAGTACGAGTCCTCTTTCCCAGTATTAACACCAAAGGTACATTTATAGCTGGGAAGAAGCATGGAGGGAGAAGGAAGGCAATGTCTGTCCCCTGAACAGGTGGAGCAGATGGGATGTCAGTGCTGTTGACGCAGCTAGAAACGCGGGGGCTTCTGGGAGCTGTCAGGAATAGACAGCCCTGACCCGTGGTGGTGGTGTGGGAGGGAGGGGAGAGGAGGAGGAAGGGAGAGAGGGAAGTGCAGAAGAGAGACTGTGTCTTCTTGCGAGCACCACCCAGGGTGTATTCTGTTTTAAGCACAAACACCAACTGGATCTCACTTTTCTCCTGATTTCAAACACAAAAGAATGCTCTTGGCTGGGGAGAGACTCATTCACAATGGTGGTGTTTGGGATACACATTAACATTTGTATAAAAAGAGATTTACGTTTCCACTGTTTTTCTCTCTGTGCATAGCAATTTACAAGAATATAAAGCTTCATTATGAATTTACGTGCTACATGTCTTACACTGTTTAAATTCTAAATCTCGCCGACTGTCATACGCGTCTCATTTTCAGATTTTTTTTTTGTTTTGGTTAATGCCACCCAGATTTATCCTGATTAAAATTAAAATGAGAGATTTTTTACATAGTCAAGTTTAGGAATCATTTTAAAACTAGATAATCCTTTTTAAGTAAAATTTAAGTATGAAAGTAATAGAGAATTTATTTTTTATAAGTTGGGCTATAGAAATTAAATGGATGTGCGTACACGTTTTCAGATGAAATAATGGTAATTTTCTCAGTTATATTACCGTCTTAGTGAAGAAAGGCAACGTGAAGTAAAAAATGTCATAGTTTTAAACATGTTTTTCAAGCAAAAATAAAATATTTCTTTTTTTTTCCTCCCAGATGCAGGATCCGGATCTGGTGATGGAGGTAGGAGTTAACTTTTTACATATTCGAAGACTTTCATGTGACTATTATTTGTGCTTGTTTACTTATATATTTGCTGTTACAAATATGTGAAAGGAATTTCCAAGTTGCATTTTAGGAAAGGGGAAAAAACAAAAATATATCATTATCCTTAATAAGTAAATGTATATACTATGCAAGTTATTTGATATATGTGTGTTAATTATACTTAAGAATGCTCTATTTAATCCTCATTGTTTACTTATTGGTGTTTGAGTTATCTTTGAGATATATATATATATATATATCAAAACTTCCTGACAGAAGATTTCAAACATACTTGTCAAGGCAAAACGAACTCATGAAAAAGTAATTTAAATAATTGTTTTTTTTAGAATATTGTTATTAATTACCAGGTATTAATATTAACACGTACATAACTCCCTTGGAAACAGGGTTGACATCATCAGATTAATAATTTGAAACTGAAGGAAATTGCGCTCCTAAAAGGAAAGTAACAGAATGAGAACACAATTTAGACCCATGATGAACATAGGATAGTATCTTCGATTAAGTCTACCTTTACTTTTACTAAAAGAAGATCCATATATGTCTTCATCCTTTAATTGTACGTTTAAGGAAGTGTCTAGGATAAGAGAGAGCCAGAAGCTTCAAAAATTTGATCTCAAGTATGTACTGACATGATTTTATGTATGAGTTGAACCTTCATTTCCCAAAATGCTTTTCAAATGAAATGAGGCAAAAATCCCAGCTTTATGGCCAAGAAGAAGAAGAGGAAGAAAAACTAGATGTGATTTCAACAGGAACAATAAGAAAAGAATGAATAAATACATAAATAGTCTCACAGCTTTGCTCAGGGCGTAGGAAATGGTGAAATATGTGACTCCCAGTCCATTCCAGTCCTTCAGTGAGGCGTTTGACAATGGAAAGTGGGTCTTGAGCGCAGGAAGGTCTGCTCTCCACGCCGTTACCTTCGCTAGTGCAGGCAGCGCATTGCAGATTCTCAAGTCGCCTTATGTAATGAGAGGCTAAATAGTTCAAATAAGCACAGCCAGCCAGCACAATTAGAGCAGCCGATGAGAGCACAGTTTTTTCCCCAGGATTTCTAAAGCGAAACAGGATTTAAGATTTAGTACCATAAAAACATAAAATATATTTAATATCACGTGGCATTGGACAGTCCTTTGATGTATGGATATGGCTTTCACCGCTTCTAAGACATTTTTTGTCTTTTTTTTAAAAATTTTTCCTCCTCTGGCTGATGAATATAGTATTTCTAAGAAAGTTTCCCTAGCACTGCGGTCGGCAAACTGTGGCTCGAGAGCCACAGGCGGCTCTTTGGCCCCTTGGAGAGTGGCTTTTCCACAGAACACCACGGCCTGGGCGAGTCTGTGTTGAAGAAGTGGCGTTAGAAGAGGTTTAAGTTTAAAAATGTGTCTCTCCAAAGAAATGTCCATCGTTGTCCTGTTGACTTTTGGCTCTGTGGACGGATGAGTTTGCCGACCGCTGCCCTAGCCGTTTGAAAAGAAGAGCTTAGGAGAACAAATGACATCCTAAAGAAATAGGAACAGAAAGAAGAGAGTTCCTTGCGTAGATGCTTCACTGTGAGAATGTTATGAAATGAATCCATTTTGAAAGTATCGCTTTTGCAAGGAAATCGTTTGTATGAAAAATTCCGTGTAGCTCCCAGCTGTTGGGTCTTATGTGGGAACCACCTCATTGTGCAGATGCTGTGTTGAGTTTCACTCTTCCACTTGTCACAAAACAAGTCTCGGTGATTATTTTAGCATCTTTGAAAAAACAAAGCAGGTTACAGAACACAGAACGCCTTCGTTGCTCTCTCTGTTAAGACAGCGTGACATACCTTTTTCTGTTTGACTCTCCTACCGCACGTTATTTTTTAATATTGATCTTTTTAATAACAAAACATGGTTTCTGTGCAGCTCCCAGCTTTCATTCCTCGCGATTAGCGTACTCTGGTGAAAGCGGAGTCAGCCTCATTCTTCCATGTTGCATTTTCTGTGAAAATATTTGACTCGTTATGCCGTCCTGTATTCGGAGTGAAAATAATTTTAATCTCGTGAATATGATGCTTGTTTAGAAAATAATTTTAATCTCGTGAATATGATGCTTGTTTAGAAAATAATTTTAATCTTGTGAATATGATGCTTGTTTAGAAAATAATTTTAATCTCGTGAATATGATGCTTTTATAGCTTAAACGCATGCACTAGCGGGAACCAATTGGCTTTTCTTATTTTCTTATTTTCTTCTCTTTTTGTTCTTTTTACTCTTCCTTTCACTTATAGGTGCTTTGTCGTAACTTGGGGATGGGGGGAGAGCAACATTTTAAGCAATAACTGCTAAAAAGAAAAGAGATCGCTGCTTTAGAACAAAGCATAAAGCCCATTAACTTCTGAATTACGTGCTTTCAAAACAGTTGTTCTGGAAATGGTGGCAATGAATATTTACTCCTGGCCACATGAACTGATTTTTAAATAAGAGACTGAAGGTGTATTTATTATAAGATGCCCCAAAAAAGCTCAATACCTTGAACGTAGAGATGTAGGTTAGGGTAACCTGCCCCATCCCAGTTCACACATACATTGGACGGTGCATGAAGCGTATTTGAGTCACTGTCTGCTCTACAGGTTGGACCCGCCTTTGTATTCTGCCAGAGCGCCTTTCTCCAAGGTGTGAGAGGAGCCATAATTGGTTTCCTTTGAATTAACCGGAAGTGATTGGCTCCTTTAATCATTGGGTTTGGTTAATGCCACAATCCTTGCTTGTGATTGCTCTCACTGATCTGTACAGGATGTATTCTCAATAATGTATATTTAACTACTAAATGGGGGGCATTTTGCAATCACTTTCAATGGTTCATGGTTATATTTTTAATGTATTTTTAACCAAGTTTCTGTAATTCCCAATAGAGGGCATTGATCTGAATACTTAAGTGAACAGATTTATTTACAAAACAATTACATGTGTGACTATCGTAAATGACATCATTAAACTCCCCAAATCACTTTAAAATATATCAATTTTTACTTTTTTAGATTGTTCTACATTTTTTTTGAATGGATGACTATTGCATTGGCAGTGAAGATTAGATCTGATTCGTTAAAAAGAATTTAAGTTGAACTTATCTGCTCTATGGCACACCTGTTATTGACTGCGTTTGAGGAAACCTTTTCACTACAATATATAAAAGGGATATAAAGAGTTCATAAAATGTACCTTAACTTGTTAGTGTACATTTTATAGGAAGCTGTAAAGTCTTTCACTGTTGATCTAGGATTCAGATGAAACTGTTTGAAGGGCTAACTTTATTTAGAGACACCGTTCACTGCCTCCAGCATGATCTGTCCATGTGCGCTCATTCCTAACGGTCATTGTCGTGCAGTAAGAAACAGATACATACAGATCTCGGCCTTTCCCGCTCCCGTGGTTCCATCCTCTCTAAGTGTTTCAGAAAACGCATCAATACTAAGAATATTTCTGTATCATTAGCGTTGAACCTAAGATCTGTTGTTTTTTTGGAATTCTCTTTTCAAACAAACATGTTCAGTTGGAAAAAATTCAGGGTAAACTCTAACCAACTCTATGTGTGCGTTGTGTATAAAGGTAAGGTGTAGTCATGTACGGACCACATTTCAAACATTTCAGCAAGCAGGTGAAAGGGATGGGTGCTGCATCTGCCTAATAAGAGTCACATGCTCTTTGACCGAACCTTCATGACGCCCACCAGCCAATCAGGAGTGAGCATGCAAATTAACCCAACAGAGTGTCAGTTTAATTTGCATACGTGGGTGCCGAGAAATCCTCAGCTCCATTCCCGGCCGCTCTGGGCCTCCCAACAAAACATAGGAAGGCAGCACGGCGGCTCCGGCCAGAGCGAAGGAGGTGCCGGAAGCCAGAGAAAGGTAGGCCCGTTCTGGCAGGAATCTTCGTGCGTCGGGCTCCTGGCGCACTTACATCTATGGAAATGGAACGTTGTAAATACGCAGAAGGCTTTGTGTGGGAGGGATAATAACATCTTACCCACCCACGGACTTCCTGAAGTAACAAATCCTGCCGTGAGAAAGGAGTTTTAAAGGAGCCTCCTCTCCTCGCAGAATCTGTGGGTGTGTGGGTGGTATAACAAGATCATCTTTAACCCCTGCTTCTCCCTGAGTCTTCCAGTCCTAAGACAAGCCTCTGGATATCTCTCATTGCTCTTTTTTAAAGCGACTTCTGGAGGGATTTGACTTTGGATAGGTTAGGTTGCAGAAAACAAAATAGAAGTCCGGTAAAATGAAAACTATACTTTTAACTATTAAAGTCATATAAATGCATGGATATAGAGAATAGAGTGGGGAAGGCCGGGGAGGGGTGGGAGCAGGATGGAGGGGGTCAAAGGGGATATCTGTAATACTTCCAACTACAAAGACACATAAATATATATATATATATATATATATATATATATATATATATATATACATATACACACACACACACACATATATATACGTATATATATATGTATACACACACACACACACACACACACATATATACATACAGTGGTACCTCGAGATACGAGTTTAATTCATTCCGTAACGTTGAGGCGTGGGAAACTAGGAGACGCTTGAGTCGCAGTAAACTGGTGGGTCGTGTGCAGCCGGCCGCTCTGTGCAATGACTCCTATCTCAACTGTTGCTCGTATTTCAAAGCAAAAATCGCTCGCTTGATGGCTCGTATCTCAAAAATCTCGTATGTTAGGGCACTCGTATCTCGAGGTACCACTGTATACATATACATACATATACATATATATATATATGTGTGTGTGTATATGTATATGTATGTATGTGTGTATATGCGTTGTCCTGCTATAGGTCTGGAGGAATTCACAATCAAATTTTAATATCAGATGGGGAAGTTCTGTGATAATGTCTCTAGAAATAAAATGCATCCAAGATACAGGGCGTAGATCTCATAAGGGGTAACCTGGGCCATGACAGAAATGGCTTTGGGGTTCCAGGCAGGAGATCTGTATTCAGATTTTCATCGGCTCAAAGGGATGCCTCTATGACTTTTACTCTCGGTCTCCTTGGAGACTCGTGTATTTTATCGGTAAAAGGGAGTAAGATCTACTTCCAGGAAAGACGATTATAATAAACTAATGTAAAGAACTTTGAACTCTGAAAGATTAAAAATGAAATTAAAACAATTCATGCTACCTTTGCTCTTTGGTCCCGGCTACTCTGAGAATAGCAGTTCTCGGAAGAGTTTAATTAGAAGTTCGCATCTTTTAATTAGCGATTTCTACCAAGGCGTGGGTGCTGGGCTAATAAGGAATGATGAACCCTATTTCAGTTCCCAGTAGTGAGAGGTGGTACCTCGCGCTGAACCTTGAAAAGAAGTGAAATCACGGTGTTCGTAGCAGAGGGACTGCGCGTGCGTAAGTAGGCGAGGAACAAGAAATGATGTTAAAAATGTGAAAACAAAAATCATTCTCTTTTTTTAATATATTTTATTGATTTTTTACAGAGAGGAAGGGAGAGGGATAGAGAGTTAGAAACAGCGATGAGAGAGGAACATCGATCAGCTGCCTCCTGCACACCTCCTACTGGGGATATGCCCGCAACGAAGGTACATGCCCTTGACCAGAATCAAACCTGGGACCTTTCAGTTCGCAGGCCGACGCTCTATCCACTGAGCCACACCGTTGCACTGACTGGGTGAGGGTGACTGGGTGCCAGGGTGCAGGCAGATGGGGAAGGAGGTGGAGGGGACCCTTCAGAGCCCCCAGCAGGGCGTTGGTGCTTCCTGTAAGGGAGCCACCAGGCCTGGAGCAGGAGAGCGAGCGGAGACCTGGCTGCTGATGTCACAGTCCCTCTGGCTGCCGATGTCACGGTCGCTCTGGCTGCCGATGTCACGGTCCCTCTGGCTGCTGATGTCACAGTCGCTCTGGCTGCTGATGTCACAGTCCCTCTGGCTGCTGATGTCACAGTCCCTCTGGCTGCTGATGTCACAGTCCCTCTGGCTGCTGATGTCACAGTCCCTCTGGCTGCTGATGTCACAGTCGCTCTGGCTGCTGATGTCACAGTCCCTCTGGCTGCTGATGTCACAGTCCCTCTGGCTGCTGATGTCACAGTCGCTCTGGCTGCTGATGTCACAGGGTCCCTCTGGCTGCTGATGTCAGAGGCCCCTCTGGCTGCTGATGTCACAGTCGCTCTGGCTCTGTGTGGAGACCCGCAGTGTCGGGGAGAGGAAGAAAGGAGGGCCGCCCTCTGCGTTAAAGGACACAGGTCCTTTCGTTGTCCTTGAAGCTGACCAGTTGGTGGTGTCCCTTGCCATCTGACATGTACCGTCCTCTCCCGTCTGCGGGACGTTGTCTGTGGTTCCGTGTGGAACAGACATCCTAGAGTTTAGGATGTCTCAGTCTAAGGCACTTCCTCAGTCTAAGGCATTTCCGTATCGGGCTTTATTTCAGATGTCCTCCTCCCGCTCTGATATTTTTAAGCAGAAAATTCCACGCCTCTCCAGACAGTATTGAACACGGAGGACTCTGTGTGTGTGTGTGTGTGTGTGTGTGTGTGTGTGTGTGTGTGTGCGCGCGCGCTCGCCGCAGCGCGTGCCAAATGGTATTTAATTCGATTCAAATTTGGGCTTGAACATACAGCTTTGTTACTGTACCGAGCGTACAATCCATATTGCGGCATATGATTTCCAATGTGTACTTAACAAAGAGCAATTGCATCTTCCCTGGTAAATTACACACTGGTTAGCGTGTTGGGATTTTTTTTACAAAACTCAGGAATAAATAGCAAACAGTATGTTGAGATAATGTGCGCGTCCTGGCTCCGAGAGTCAGGCGGAGGGGATGGTTCCCGGGAGTGTCCGTGAGCAACCTGCTCTGGAAAATCTTCGGCTCTGCGTTCACGGCCGCGCCTCCTCCTCCGCGGAGAGTGACCGGGACGGAGGGGATGCTCCGTGCGCGGGGCCCGGGGCTCCGGCCTGCTCGGCAGGTGGACCGTGGGAACCGGACCCGCTCCTCATTAACCGCTGTTTCTAAGATCCGGACTCTCGCCCAGCCCCTCGCGTTTTCCAGCTGCGTTCGCACCCCTCCACCTCCGTGTGAGCTGACGGGCCGGCTCTGCTGCTGTCCCTCTCTGGGCCACGCCACACACAGGAGGACTTCAAGGAACCAGTTAAAGCGGGAGCCCATTGAGGATGGCGTCTGCCCGAAGCTGAAGTGTCTACACCAGTGGTTCTCAACCTGTGGGTCGCGACCCCTTTGGGGGTCGAACGACCCTTTCAGAAGGGTCACCTAAGACATCCTGCACATCAGATATTTATTTACGTTATGGTTCATTAACAGCAGCAACATTACAGTGATGAAGCAGCAACAAAAGTAATTGTATGGTTGGGGATCACCACAACATGGGGAGCTGCATAAAAGGGTCGCGGCATCAGGAAGGTTGAGAACCACTGGTCTATACCTACCTGGTCCCAGCTCAAGTAAGAAATGCTTCATGTCCCTGACCGGTGTTGCCCAGTGGATAGAGCATCCGTCTGCGGACTGAAGGGTCCTGGGTTTGATTCCGGCCAAGGGCATGTATCTTGGTTGGGGGCGTGTCCCCAGTAGGGGGCGTGCAGGAGGCAGTCGCCCCCTACTGGGGACACGCCCCCAACCAAGATACATGTCTCTCTCTCATTGATGTTTCTGACTCCCTTCCTCTCTGTAAAAAATCAATAAAATATATTTTAAAAAAAAGAAAAAAAAGAAATGCTGCGTATCCCTGGCCGGTGTGGCTCAGTGGATAGAGCGTCGGCCTGCGGACCTAAGGGTCCCAGGTCGATTCCGGTCAAGGGCACGTACCTCATCGCAGGCTCCTCCCCGGCCCAGGCCCTTGGTCAGGGCTCGTGCAGGAGGCAACCAGAACCTATATTTCTATCACATCGATGTTTCTGTCTGTCTTTCCCTCTCTCTTCCACTGTTTGAATAGAAGAACAGACTTTTTGTAATAAGCACCAGAATGTTATTATCTTAACGACCTTTTTTGTTTTGTTTTGTTTTTATTTCAGAGAGGAAGGGAGAGAGGGAGAGAGACACATCTGTGATGAAAGAGAATTGTGGATCAGCTGCCTCCTCTACACCCCCGACTGCCCCCTCTAGGCCCTGACCGGGAATCGAACCCTGGTTCCTGGGTGGATGCCCAACCACTGAGCCACACTGGCTGAGCCCAACCTTTTATTATTACTATTTTTAAACCATCCTTGCACTGCCTCCCACACTGGGGCAGGTGCCTCTTCCTCACCAGCAGGTGCCAGGGACGGGCTGGGTGTGTCTGCAAGAGAGGCTCCGTGACGCCAAATGACGCGCGTGTTTTGGGGAAGATTTACGTTTTTCTAAATCTGGGAGGTATTTTTCTCCCCTTGGCTGAGCGGCTCCTGGCTCCCAGCATCGGAGCGTGAGAGAGTCCTGTTCCTGACGTGTCCAGCCCGCGGTATGCGCTGGGAATGCTGAGGGAGCACTCCCTGTGACAGTCCCTGATTTCTGTGCCCCCGGGACGAGGCCCGCCAGAGGAAACTGCAGCGGCTGCATATAACGGTCCCTGAGGTTCCTGGAATGGAAACGGGGATGAGAAGGTGCTTCCCGTGGTGTCTGGCTTTTAGGCATGTTTTTTTTTAAGTCCAGCCGTCCCAGAAACACCCGTACCGACACGCCGCTGCTCATTTACATACAGTGGTACCTCGAGATACGAGTGCCCTAACATACGAGATGTTTGAGATACGAGCCATCGAGCGGGCGATTTTTGCTTTGAAATACGAGCAACAGTTGAGATAGGAGTCATCTCGCGGATCGGCCGGCTGCACACGACCCACCCGTTTACCGCGACTCGAGCGTCTCATAGTCTCCCACGCCTCAAGGTGACAGAACGAATTAAACCCATATCTCGAGGTACCACTGTATGCAGATTTACGCAGATTCCTTAATGCGCCTGCGGCTCCTCTTCCCCCATCTTGGGGAAGCCCACTACCCCCCGTGTACTAGTGTACACGGTCTCTGATTAAGACATTTATCACGAGCTCCTACTCTCTGGCAGGCATGTTAGAGGCCACAGTGAAAACTGCGGTAACTCTGCGAGAAAGACACGTCACCTCCTTTTTCTTTATTTTTTATTTCATTTTTTTTTATGCAAGTGGACATATCCCAGCTCCTCAGGACACTGTCTAAGAGCTGGCTCCTTAGCTAATTCTTTTTATAAAAAAAATATATATTTTTTTATTGATTTCAAAGGAGAAGGGAGAGGGAGAGAGAGAAGAGCATCAATGATGAGAGAGAATCATTGATTGGCTGCCTTCTGCACGCCTACCGCTGGGATGGAGCCCACAACCTGGGCATGTGCCTTGACCGGAATCAAACCCGGGCCCTTCAATCCGTAGGCCAACACTGTATCCCCCGAGCCAAACCAGCCAGGGCCTTAGCTAAGTCTTGTTTGTTTGTTTGTTTGTTTGTTAATCCTCATCCTGGGCTATTTTCCCACTGATTTTTAGTCAGAGTGGAAGAGAGAGGGAGAGACAGAGAGAAACATCGATGTGAGAGAAGCACATAGATGGGTTGCCTCTTGCAGGAGCCCGACCAGGGCCTGGGCTGGGGAGGAGCTTGCAACTGAGGTACATGCCCTTGACCGGAATCGAACCCGGGACCCTTTGCTCCACAGGCCGATGCTCTGTCTGCTGAGCCAAACTGGCCGGGGCTCTTCTCCGTTTCCAGTGAAAGCTAAGCGACGTGCCCAGGACCACGTCCTCGTTAGCTGCATCAGCGGGACTTAAACCCAGGCCCCGGGGTGTCCAGAGTTCCCTTCCTCCTGCTCCCCTCTGCGTGCGCCATCATTTCAAGGCCGGCTTTACAGTGAACACGGTCTCTCCTCTGTGAGTACACGGAGCGGGCGCTAATGGATTCGAAGGATGGTGCTGCTCTTAAGGAGGCATCTTGCACGGATCAGAGAAACCCCTACGCCTGTTATTTTGCGGGACAGAACCAGCCGGCTTGTTCCTTCCCTGCGTGTGCATAGGCACGCACACACGCGTACGCACTTTTTATGCAGACCGCGTGTTCATTGTTCCACCGCAGGCCGTAACCGCTGTGGCCTCGGCGCTACCGTGGCGACCTCTTTTCTGGTTCTTTCCGCCCCGCGGTGCCCGCGTGTCTTCTTCTTTCTGGCTCGGATTTCCCTGACGGAGCTGCCCTCTAGGCATTGGGTCCTGCAGGAGTAGGTGGGTCTGGGGAATGTGCAGAAGCTGCTGTATTAGGAGCCCGCCGCCCGTCACCTGCCATGTTCCGTGCCACCCCCTGGTGGTCAGCACAGGCCAGAGCGAGTGACCGAACTCCCATTCTCCCGGTCAAACTCCCAAAGGGACACTTTGCATGTTAGCCTTTGAGATAGATAGATAGGTAGGTAGGTAGGTAGATAGATAGATAGATAGATAGGTAGATAGACAGACAGACAGACACCTTGTTTCCCTGAAATAAGACAGTGTCTTATATTCATTGTCGCTCCCAAAAAGGCGCCAAGTCTTATTTTCAGGGGAGGTCTTATTTTTTCATGAAGAAGAAGATGGTACACATGTATGTTGAACAAAGAAAAAGGAAATGTATGACCTGTCGATGGTCCGGTAGTCGTTGTCATCACAAACCAGCTCCCTGATGGGCCCCAGCGCAGCCGGGGCTGTTCAGGCCGGGCGAGGTCTCTTTACATCAGGAGTCAGATGCCTGACGGTAGCTTTGGGGCCTTCTATTCTGGGGAGGCCTTATGATCGGGGGAGGCCTGATGATTGGGGAGGTCTTATTATCGGGGGGGGGTGCCTTATATGACAGCAGGAGGCAAAACTGGAAGTAGGTCTTCTTTTCGGGGGATGTCTTACTTTCAGGGAAACAGGATAGATAGATAGATAGATAGATAGATAGATAGATAGATAGATAGACAGACAGGTAGATGGATGGATGGATGGATAGATGATAGATAGATAGATAGATAGATAGATAGATAGATAGACAGATAGACAGGTAGATGGATGGATGGATGGATGGATGGATGGATGGATGGACAGACAGACAGGTAGATGGATGGATGGATGGATGGATGGATGGACGGACGGACGGACGGACAGGTAGGTAGATAGATAGATAGATAGATAGATAGATAGATAGATAGATAGATATAGATAGATGTCATCTGTAACTTTGTCTTCTGGGCCCCTCACTTTGCACAGCCCCTTTCAGCCTCGCCGGGTGTCGGAAGTGCCCCCTCCTCCAAGTTCCTCCTAAACTGTGAGGCTCAGGCTCCATGAGCACGAGGTCTCGGTACCAGACATCTGGCCCGCTTTCCGGTTCCGTGTTGCGTGGTGGTTCCGTGTGCGCGGTGGTTCCGTAGGGGGACCGCCGCTGGGCTGGTTGACTCCTGACTCTGTGTTTCTAATTCTCCCTTTTCCCGCCAAGCAGCGCCCCGTGCACAGCTTGCGGAAGCCAGGCATAAAGGAGGCCCTGGTTGTCAGCAGTCTGCGCAGGTGCGCCGCCTGCAGCCTCTGTCACTGGGTGCTCTGGCGTGGGCATCCGGGGACGGTGGTTGGCGCGGTGCCCGGCGTGGGAGCCAGGCCAAAGGGGGATGTGCCCCATTGATAGGATTCACCAGAGACGCGTGTTTCAGGCCCGGCAGGGCGTTTGAAATGGGGCTCCTTCTGCAATCTGTGGGGTGTGCTTTCACACCCACCCACTTCCAGGCCCTCCATCCGCCCCCTCCAACACCCCACCACACACACATACACACACACACACACACACATACACAAACATATACACACACATACACACACACACACACACACACACACACACACGTTCCACCTCGGAGGTCACAGGCTCTCAAAATTCTAGAAGGCCCCTTTCCCAGGCAGTGAAACCCCAGTGGAAAACATCCTTGGAATACTAAGCCGCTGTGCAGCCTGTCTGAGCTGTTGCTAAGGGAAATGGTGACCCCGTAGACCAGCGGTTCTCAACCTGTGGGTCGCGACCCCTTTGGGGGTCGAACGACCCTTTCACAAGGGTTGCCTAAGACCATCAGAAAATGCAGATATTTATATCACGATGCATAACAGTAGCAACATTTCATGGTTGGGGGTCACCGCCACAGGAGGCACTATAGGCAAGGGTCGCAGCCTTAGGAAGGTTGAGAACCACTGCCGTAGACTCATGGGCCTGTGACTTTTCACCTTTAGCCCCGATCCTGAACAAAAGGAGTTCAAGGCTTTGACCTGGGCTTGGAGCTGTCCAGAGAACTGGTCAGGTAAACGGCTCATTCATTCGTTCAACGTGGTGTGTCTTGTTCTGGAGACACAGAAAGGAATGAAACGGACGGGAATCATGTTAACAAGGCGTGAAGTTTGGCAGCCCAGGGCAGTGAGGGAGGAGAGACGGAGGGATGGAGAAGGACTTTTCCATCATCTAGAGCAGCGGTTCTCAACCTTCCTAAGGCCGCGACCCTTTAAGACAGCTCCTCCTGGGGCGGTGACCCCCAACCATAAAATTATTTCTGTGGCTACTTCATCACTATCATTTTGCTACTGTCATGAACTGTAATGTAAATATCTGATTTGCAGGATGTATTTTCCTTGTTACAAATGGAACATCATTAAAGCATAGGGATTCATCACAAAAGCAATATGTCATTATATATTGTGAAATATTTCTTTCTCATGACAAGTAAGTGAAATTTTTGTCTTGAATCGTGGTGTAGCATGGGCAACAGTCTTCATAGGACAACAGTAAACGACACGGCTACACTTTGCTACACCAAGGAGCGGTGTGTTTGTTCCTAAGACCATGGGAAATAGGTGTTTTCCACTGGTCTTAGGCGACCCCTGTGAAAGGGTCGTTCGACCCCCAAAGGGGTCGCGACCCACAGGTTGAGAACCGCTGATCTAGAGGATTTTCTTGAGCCAGACTTGCAGACGGTCCACACTGAGCACTGAGAGCAGACCCTCGCTTCTCAAAGGGGTCCCGGGGATAAATCTGCGCATGGTTAAGTTTTATTAGACGCCGGGTCCATGCAGAGGTTGAGCTGTCCGGTGGCGATTCACGGAATAAAAGTCATTAGGAATTAAGTTCCATGTTATTACGGTGGGCGTCCTGAGAGGAGCAGAACTAGCACGTTGGATTCCCAGAATAGCGGCTTCATCAAGACGGTGAGTCACGGCGAGCCGCAGGGACCTGCTTTAATGAGGCTGCTGGTCACACGCTCCTCCGTGCTGAGCCGCAGACGGACAAGGGAATAGGTAGACGATCTACTTTCCAAGAGAAGAATTAGTCCCCAGTGCTGTCCGTCTGTCTGTCTGTCTGTCTGTCTGTCTGCCCTCTCTACACCCCCCGCCCTGCTCCTTCTCGAATACACTCTTGTCTCAGGGTTTTACACATAAAAACAGGAAGCAAGCTCGATTATTCCCGTTGCAATTCCCTACTTGGCATTAGTTAACCAGGAAGAATCACCAGACGTGTTCTCCTGCACCTGCTGTGTTGGTGGCACTGAGGGGCCAGGAAGGACGCTTTCTCTGCTCATCTCTTCTCTTTGGGGAGGGGCACCCAGCCCCCTGTAGGAGCACCTAGTCCCCTGTAGGAGCACCCAGCCCTTTCAGAAGGTGTGTGAGTGGAATAGTCAGACCACAGCGCACGTGTAGCCGGCAGAAAGGAGCGATTGGGCAAAGGCTGGGTCCTCAGCCGGGAAACCCTCAGAAAGGAGACAGACATAAGCGTTTGACTCGAAAGAATAGTTTAGTTTTTGAATAAGTTGCCATTTTTATCACTTTCCCATTGGCTTTCCTTCTCATTTCACAAACTAAAAATTTCCGTGAGCCCCTGGGCAGTGCGCCATGAGTCTGATGCCCGCTCTCAGCTGATCACGGTGTGGGGAGTTGTAGATATTTTTCTAGCCCTGGGCGAGGACTCACTCTCTACAGGCCGGGCTTTCAGTCTCGCTGGTCCTGGCGGAGTGAACTTGTGGAGCAGTGCATTCTAGTGTCAGGGAGCCCTCGTGCAGACAGGACGATAGGAAACTTAGCAAGGAGAGGCTGGAAGAGGGAAACTTAGCAAGCAGAGACTAAAAGAGAGAAACTTAGCAAGCAGAGACTAAAAGAGAGAAACTTAAGAAGCAGAGACTAAAAGAGAGAAACTTAGCAAGCAGAGACTAAAAGAGAAAAACTTAGCAGGCAGAGACTAAAAGAGAGAAACTTAGGAAGCAGAGACTAAAGAGAGAAACTTAGCAGGCAGAGACTAAAAGAGAGAAACTTAGCAAGCAGAGACTAAAAGAGGGAAACTTAGCAGGCAGAGACTAAAAGAGAGAAACTTAGGAAGCAGAGACTAAAGAGAGAAACTTAGCAGGCAGAGACTAAAAGAGAGAAACTTAGGAAGCAGAGACTAAAAGAGAGAAACTTAGCAGGCAGAGACTAAAAGAGGGAAACTTAGCAAGCAGAGACTAAAAGAGGGAAACTTAGCAGGCAGAGACTAAAAGAGGGAAACTTAGCAGGCAGAGACTAAAAGAGGGAAACTTAGCAGGCAGAGACTAAAAGAGAGAAACTTAGGAAGCAGAGACTAAAAGAGGGAAACTTAGCAGGCAGAGACTAAAAGAAAGAAACTTAGCAAGCAGAGAGTAAAAGAGAGAAACTTAGCAAGCAGAGAGTAAAAGAGAGAAACTTAGCAAGCAGAGACTAAAAGAGAGAAACTTAGCAGGCAGAGACTAAAAGAGGGAAACTTAGCAGGCAGAGACTAAAAGAGAGAAACTTAGCAAGCAGAGACTAAAAGAGGGAAACTTAGCAGGCAGAGACTAAAAGAGGGAAACTTAGCAAGCAGAGACTAAAAGAGGAAACTTAGCAGGCAGAGACTAAAAGAGAGAAACTTAGCAAGCAGAGACTTAAAGAGGGAAACTTAGCAAGCAGAGACTAAAAGAGGGAAACTTAGCAGGCAGAGACTAAAGAGAGAAACTTAGCAAGCAGAGACTAAAAGGGGGAAACTTAGCAAGCAGAGACTAAAAGAGGAAACTTAGCAGGCAGAGACTAAAAGAGAGAAACTTAGCAAGCAGAGACT
>PVJN01033769.1:0-23216 GCA_004026805.1 Lasiurus borealis | reverse complement strand
GGCAGAGGACAGATTGCTGTGCAATTGGACGGACAGATTGGCTGTGTAATTGGGTGGGTGAAGGAGGCTTGATTGGAAATGTGACATTTGCACAAAGATTTGAAGGAAGCAAAAGAATCATACATGTGGATATGCTGGGGGGAAAGAGGCTCCAACGGAGAAAACAGCTGTGCCAAACCCCAAATTAGTCCTCTGAATTATTATTTAAATCCAGAATTTTATTTCTTCGGTTTTTTAATCATAGGGTAGTTAAGTTGGTTGAGGGAGTCACTAGCAGGCATTTTAACCTTGGTTTGGGGGCTCTTCCACTTTTGGGGGTGACTTTTGAGACCTTTTTTTCTTGGCCCTGTGTCTGGATTTTCACTGGTCAATTGTCTTAATAGTTCTGGCCAGAGTTTACATTGGCACATTCAGTGTTCAAACATGTATACCCAAAAAGTCAATGTATTAGTAAGAATAGAAATAGGATTTCTAGACGCACATACCTAAGGAAACAAATGAGTGAGGGGGATCTTAGCAGAATAACATAATGGGTTAGGCTGCATGCCGTACCAGCCAGTGTTGCTCTCCAGTTCTCCGTATAAAGTCCACGGCTTGCGTGTCATTGGTAAGCATGCATTGCAACATACTGGCCATGTTTATAGCTTCTTTTAATCCTAAACACATTTCAAATACTCCTCCTTGGTTGGTCTCTTAATCTCCTCCTCGACATTTTTAATCTCCTCAACATTTTTCTAAATTGCTATATTTAAAAGGATTATTTCTTGGCCATTTTCACAGCAGGTCTCATCTATAATCACTTAAGTAGCACCTTTCCCAGAACCTTTCTTTTTTAAAACACTGTATTTTTCAGAGCAGTTTTAGGTTCACAGCAAACACGAGTGGAAAGTACAGAGAGTTCTCATGTACCCCTGACCCCAGGCCTGCACAACCTCCCCCGGGTTCATCCGGCAGCTCACTGACTCACTCGTTACAGCCCTCAGCCCCTGCACCGCCACTGACACACCATCGCCACAAAGTCCATAGTTCAGACTGGGGTTCACTCTGGCTGTACATTCCCTGGGTTTGGACAGATGTGTAGTAATGTCCAAAAGTCATTTTTTTTTAAAACATACAGGATTATGGAGGTATATACAAGGAATGTAGCAGGCATGTACAAATGGTAGTTATTTAAATTTTTTTTTAAGTTATTTACATTCTTAAGTAGAGATTTTTGTAAAACCTCTTGTATAGTAAAACCTATTTATCATTCTTTCTTTCTTGAAGTCATTTTCTTTGTCCTTTTCCTTTAGAAAATAAACAGAGTCGTCTTCGTTGGAAACTTTTTACGAGTCAATACTCTCTCGATGAAACTTTTGGCATATGCACTGGATTACTGGTCAAAAGGACAACTGAAAGCGTTGTTTCTAGAGCATGAGGTATGACAGCAAGATAATGTCTGTGCATTTAATAGCATGCTTTTATACGCAGGCTCCTTTAGGCTACAAAACTACAACTTACCTAAATTGTCTACCGACTCCTCCCTTCAGTGTGAATTTGGGGTTCGGGGTTACTGTAACCTGGCAGGCACCCCATTAAGTTGAGACTCCACAGTTCTGAGAGAGCAGTCTCAGCTCCTTAAATATTGGGCTATAGTGGGATCTTACTTTCTCCCCTGAGGCAACAATGTTAAATGTAAACAATACAAAACTATATAATTTAGCGATGAAAATTCTCTTTCATCTTCCCACCACCACCTTCCCCTCACTGCAGAGGTAACCACTGTTAACATTGTGGAGTTTATTCTTTTCTTTTCATATCTGTTTACAGCCAGTTAAATTTTGATCTAAGCATATCAGTTTACATAATGTTTCAGATTAAGTGAATTTACCTCCAATTATTTTGTTTCTGGTCATTCGGCTGGCTACCAGAGTTTTAATAACACAAGAGCAGAGTATTTCCTTAAAAGCATGCCTGTTTCATTGTCGCTGCTCTCACTGCAGAGATCAGAATGGGAAATGTGGAATGGAATCGCTGAAAGTGGCAGGCTTAGCCACGGGAAGTTAACTGAGGAAAGGGGGAAGGGCACAGAATTGCAATAATAGCCCTAGAAATTTTAGTGTCTAAAAGCCACACTTTGCTTTGCTAGTGTGGCTCAGTGGTGGAGCGTCAACCCATGAACCAGGCTACTGTTTCATTTGCAGGCTTGATCCCCAGTAGGGAGCGTGCAGGAGGCAGCCCTCCAATGTGTCTCTCTCCCTTTCTCTTCCTCTCTCTGTAATCAATAAAAAAGACATTTTTAATAGGTATTTAAAAGGTGTATATATGGAGAATACAGTTTAAAATACATTATAATAGCTGACAAAACAAATTGGTAGATTTCTGAATAGATGTTCTTAAGTAGATGGAATGTAAATGTGTTCTTAATAGTGGTTAATACTGTATGCTAATTTAAAGCTGCGCTACATGAATAATTGTTTTAAATTATACAGGGATACTTCGGAGCAGTTGGTGCACTCCTTGGGCTGCCAAATTTCAGCTAAAGCGTCAGGTTTATCTCTGATAATAAATGTCATCCAAGAGGAACTGAAAACCAGAGGCATAATTGCTGCATTATTTGTCACTGGAAACGCAGGATAAAAGAATAGCACTATTCCTGTTGCTTTTTAAATGTCAAAATGGTAAGCTGCTAAATGTTGCCATAGTAACAGCAAGAACTCGGTAGCAGGTGAAGTATTTCTAATTGAAATGCTTTCCCTTTTGTATATAGCCAGTGTTAAATCCTTAAATGCAGTACAGCCTCTGATTACTGAGCTTTCTCTCAAAAAGATTTTCTATTTATTTTATGTAGCCAACATTGCAGTACTGTATGCTCAAACAAATCTTAAAAGACTCAGAAATGTTTAGCTTATAAAAATAATTCTCAATATTTGTTACAAGTCTGTTCTGTTTTGGGTATTGGTAAGCAGACAGTAACATACCCTGTATCAAAATTAATTGAAATGGCAATCAAAGATGATGATTTTTATGTGATTTTAGAAATGTCAAGGCAATACTAATTATTCATTGTTGTTTTTCTAAGATATCCCCCCCACAAAAGCATGTTTATGTGATCTTTGCCCAGAAGTATAACCTTTTTAAAAGAAGTACAACCTTTTTCAAATGCCATAATTTCATTGAAATATTAGCCTGAATTTTAAATGAATCCTAGAAACTGCACATATTTGGTGACATAGCACTTTCTATATTTTATTAGTTAATCAATACCTTTACAGTAGTTACTATTTATAATTGGAAGCTTAATTATTTATTTGAAAGTCCTATGATGAAGTCCCAAAGACTATTCTAATGAACTATGGTTTGCATGCGTTAAGAGAGTCCTTTCTGTACCACATTTATCTCAGGCCCAGACTCAGTCCTTTCTAATTAGGTCTGAACCATCAAAGCTGAAGACTTAATTCTATTATGAACAGTAACAAATCACATTTATCCTAAATTGATGTTATAAAAGTCAGTTTTTTTGAAACTGGAATTCAGAGGCCATACTGCAGAATCATAAAAGGATCAGTGTTTTGTACATCCTGGTAATAAAAGAATTATAATTCCAGAATTTACTGTAAATCCCTTTGCCTTAGAATCTGTTCTCTATTTGGAATTATCCTATCTAATAAAACAGTAAGATGCAAATTAGCCATCACTCCGTTATGCTACCAGCCAAAAGGAGTGAGTATGCAAATTACCCAACAAAGATGGACGTGCCCACTGCAGCACCCAGCAGCTCCAAGCCCGGCCATGGTGGCACTGGGGCTGCAGGGGGTCGGGTTGGGGACACAGACCCCTATAAGGGACACAAACCCACAGCACCCCACAGCCCCGAGCCCTGCCATGGCAGAGGTGGGGCTGCGGGGGCCAGATCTGGACACAAACCCACAGGGAGGCTGGCACCCAGCAGCCCGAAGGCCCGCCACCATGGTGCCGGGCTGCTGGGGGGTTGGGGAGGGCAGCGGAGACACAAACCCACAAGAAACCTGGGGAAAGGGAGATAAACTATCATAACTTTATCCCCCTTCCACAAGATGAGAAAACCGCCCCTGGTTTATTCAGTGATGTGGCCCACACCTTTCTACAAGCACAGGGTATGTTATGACCACTCCCAGGAAGGTCTGCTCAGAATACCGTCTCCAGGAAATAACCCTATTGTGGCAGATCATTTAAGAGAGGAAAGAAGCTTTTGTTGGGTTTATTCTGAAGGTCAGAGGACATGCCACCCCAACAGATGCTGTGTTGTTATTTTCATGATCTTGAGCTGCAGATGCTTGCAAAACAGCAAATGCATGCAGAGGCTTTCACTGAGGTCTCCTGATCTGCCTAAAATCGGACCCTCCAAAGGAGCTCAAATGTCATAGGTCCCTTCACAAGAGAAGTGTCATCAGGCAGAGGAGACTGACTCCTGTCACAGAACAGGACAGTAGAAGTTGACATCACACCCAAACTTTGTTACAAACTATTTCCCCCACTCCCATTCATCTTTCCTAGAAATCATTTCTTCTCCTCTAAGAGGCCTACATCTCCCGCCCCCGTTCCCTAAGAAAAAGGTATTTAAATCTGTATTCTAAACCATCTTGAGGAGTTACTCATTTCTCCCTGAATCTCCCACATATACACGGGGTTCACATGTTAATGAACTTTTTCTCTTGATGATCTGTCTTTCATTACAAAGGCCTCCACTAAGAACTCAGAAAGGTAGCGGAAAACTATTTTCCCTCCTCCATAATTCTGTCTCGGAAAATCAAGGCCCCCACTGAACTATGAGGTTGGCCCAAGTACCAAGCAATCCTGGCTGACAGGAGGGAAGCTTCTAGGGAGAAGGCAAAATGGGATGGAGGGCACACACATGGTAGCTGGTGGGAGTTTAAAGTGGTTCAGCATTTTTGGAGGATGACTTGGCAAATTCATTAGAAACGATCAAGGTACATCCAAGAGTCTTCTACTAGGAATCGCATCTGCTGAGAGCAAGCACAAGCTCATAAGCCCTAGTCAGAACCCAGGATGCTACTGCGGGCTCCCCTTCCATGATAGAAAAACCTGGGAACAACCTGCATTTTTAGGACAAAGTGGTATCTACACTAATAAAAGGGTAATATGCTAATTAGACTGAGCATCTTCTGGATGTCCTTCCCGACAAAGCCATGTTGGCAGGGCCAACGCAGAGGGAGTTAGAGGTGATCAGGCAGGCAGGGGAGAGCAGTTAGGGGGATCAGGTGGCAGGCAGGTGAGCGGTTAGGAGCCCAGGGGTCCTGGAGACTCCCTTCCCGTGCTCAAATTTTGTGCACCAGTCCTCTATTCTATCTAAACAAAAGAGTAATATACAGATTGACCGTCACTCCCACACAAGATGGCTGCCCTATGTGACCACAAGATGGCCAGCAGGGGAGGGCAGTTGGGAGGCAATCAGGCCTGCAGGAGAAGGAAGCTAGGGGCAAAAGGGCAAGCAGGGGAGGGCAGTTAAGCATCAATCAGGCTGGCAGGCAGAAGGGATTAGGGACAATCAGGAAGGCAGGCAGGCGAGCATTTGGGAGCCGGTAGTCCTGGATTATGAGAGGGATGTCCAACTGCCCTCCAGGGTTCCCAGATCGGAGAGGGTGCTGGCTGGGCTGAGGGATTACCCCCCTTCCCTTTGTGCATGAATTTCATGCACCCAGCCTCTAGTTTTTTATAATGTTATAAACCTTTTCAGATTTTCACTTCGGCAGTAACATTTCTAGAGCTCAGCAACATCGTTAGAGACTATTGTCATGGTTTCTGTGACGTAGAGAGGCGTGGGGAAACTAGTCACCTCCTTAAGTTCCCAGGAAGTCTGGATGTGCTTTGAGGAACTTCCAGCTGTTTACATTATGGAGAAGTAGTGTCTCGGTGTTTCCACAGAACACAGTTTTGCTCCATGGAGAACAGTTTTCACTAGACTATCAAGAGGTGCTTAGTTTTCAGAATCCGTGCTCAAATACTTATTCGATTTGCTCTTACTTAGAGACACTAACATGAGTAATAGGAAAGTGTAGAGAAAGTATGTCAACACAATCTTGCAGAATTTAGAATATATAGACCTTTGTATTCACGTCAGTCAGTAGACATTTTGAAAACCTACGACCAAACGTTTCTTACTTTCATGTTCCCATTGTATTGATGGGATATTTCAGCCAAAAGCCACCTATTCATTTGATTTTAAAAGTTCGTGATTTGCGCATTGGTACAAAAAGTTTTAATTCTGAGGATTTTAAAAGACCATTAACTTCAAATTACATATCTGTGGCAAATGGTACATTAGCAGCCACAAGTTAGTTTGATCAATACTTGGTTTAGTTTGGGACTATGGTTCCTACCTTCTGTCCTCAAGAACTGCAGGTACATACTTGCTAACACGCATGTAAGAAGGAGTGCCACCTCACCACTCTGCACGTGGCTTTGCTCATGTGTGATCTAGAATGATTGGAATAGTAAGAACCCAGAATTAATGATGAAGGCTGCCAAAATTCTCCTTTTGTATTATGACCTCAAGGAATTCCATGGGAGAATACAGTGGTCAGCAGGTTTGGTTATAATCCCCATCCATAGAATGCCTCGACATTCTGTGTTCTCCACCAGCACCAATAGAAATAAAATGTGAGATGAGGTTTTTTACATGTTCCAGGAGGCAATTTAAAGTAAAAAGCAACGGATGAAATTCATTTTCAACTTAATTCAGTAATCTAATCAATATTAAAAGTTACTTAGATATTTCAGGTTTTGGTCTTTTACACTGGGTATTCAAAACCAGTTTGTATTTTATTCCTACAGTGCACCTCAATTTACACTAACCGTGTTTCCAGTTCTCAGTAGCCAGATTCGGGCAGTGGCTACTGTATTAATGCAGTTTTAAAGCTACCTCTTAACATTTGGCTTTTAAAAGAAGGTTTGAGAGGGAGAAATACGGGAACCTTCATTTTTAAAAACAAAGGATAGGAAGTTAGCTCATTTGGATGGTTAGTTTTATACAGACAAGCTGTATTTCTGACCATTCCATTGGGACCTTCTCCATCATAGCGGCTCATTTCCCAGTGATACTGATGCCCAGGGCACGTTCTGACTGCCCTGAGCACTCTCCAGAGTGCGTATTTCCTACACTGAAGCAAACTGGATGATTCCAGTGACTTAAATGTCCCCCCATCTTTTCTAACTGAATTTTGAGAAGCCAATTTTAAAGGATTAAAACGAGGCCCTATTTGTTGAGCCGTGTACACATAAGAGAATTTGTAACTTTCAGATTTTTCATTTGTAAAAATGGTAACATTTTCAAGTGCAGGAGCACTATCAACTCACTTTGAGGCTTAGTAACACACACACACAAAAAAGGGTCTAGAATTTGCCACACCCCCCTTAAAAAATTGCCTTTTAACTAGAGAATTTTAGAACTGATGTCTTTCAGTTCCATAACCCAACTTCCCCGAGACACAGTATTGTAGACTTGCCTGCCTGTCAACACCGGCAGTTCCTTGTTCAGCTACTTTAAATGTGTGGACTCAGAATAGAAAAAAATCAATGCAATTATTGCCAATAATATACATGGTAATCGACAGGCCTTTAGGAAGTTCAGAATATTTGCCAAATATTAGACTGCAAAGATTCCTGAGTTTTTTTTGCCTTTGTGTGCAAGTATGATTGCTGTGTTATCAGTTCTGGTTTCTGAAAGTTTCATTTCTGTAAGCTAAAGGAGGCAGCTCAGAGGGAAGGTTTTCCTTTGTGTTCAGCGGTACTTTTGCCTTCTCAGAGTAGCTCATCACTCTTAGTCTCACCTTGATTCCTTTCTTTTTTAAAATATGTTTTTATTGAGTTCGGAGAGGGAAAGATAGAAACATCACTAATGAGGGGGAATCACTGATGGGCCGTCTCCTGCACGTCCCCTACTGGGGACTGAGCCTGCCACCCAGGCACGTGCCCTGCTGGGGGTCGACCTCCTGGTTAATACGTCGATGCTCAACCACTGAGCCACACTGGCCGGGCTCACCTTGACTTTTAAGGCTGTGTTCTTGGATGGAAAGCTTAGCAAAGCAATAGCTTCTAAATGTACTTTGTAATCAGTCTGTATTATATGAAAATTTTTTCATATTTTTTTAGTGTACGATTTTTTTTCTGGTTGAGCACCTAATGCTTTTTAACCTGTCGCATTTGAGAATGCAGTTTAGAAAAAGACTGAAAGAATAATTACAAAAAAAAAGAGTGCATTCTTTTCCTTTTAATTTACTGCTTTGTGGTATGTATAAACAGTACTAGAAACATGTTGCCTTTTGTAATAACATCTGACCTGTTTCAGATGATTTGCCATGAAATGTCAGTAAGTTGGTTCATCTTCCTGTGTTTTATTCTCACACCGGAGGAATTCAGCCAACTTTGATTCTTCATCAGATAATCTCACAAAACGTTGTACTTGATACTACCACCTGTTTTCAGTACCGAGTCTGGTGACCAGCAGACCCAAGGATTTTTGTCCTTGAAAGTGTTAATAGCCCGTTTTAAAAACTGTTGTGAAAAGTCTCACAGCTTTTGAGTCATTTCCACTTTCAGAAAGTTTCATGTCTTCAGCATTCCTGTTGGACATGGATGTCAGAGTCTGGTTTTGTATTAGAAGTAGCACCAGTCACTGGTCTACCTTCTTTAAATGCTGTATCCTTTCTGTGTGACACGAGGACATCCGTTTGTCACAGTGGGATCAGCAGTTGTCATCAAGTTCCTGGCAAAGGCCGGTACTGGCCTCCTGTGGGGACTAACCCAGACGCTGGCCTCATGTCTCGGGATGTATTTTGTGTGTATATGTCGATAGGTACTGGACTTGAATTCTCACTCAACCAATAAGATGGTATTCGTTATTTCTTATCATCTTACGTTACTGCCTATACTGAGCAAGTAGGTGTACCTTAAACTAATATGAAGGGATAGATATATTCAAGCGTGTGTGTGTGTACTTCAGTCAGTAAATGTATCGAGTTTTTGGTGTGTTCACTTCAAAATTATCTGGGCATTATAATAACTTTATTCACATTCTGGCCCTTCCTGTAATCAAAGATTAATTTTCTTAAGCATTTTCAATGTGTTTGCCACAGCTGCCACTAATTTTGTGTATAAAAGAATTAATGAGTAATGTATTTTTCAAAGGCATAAATGAAGGTCGAAATCAAGATTTTGAATTATATAAATCCGCAGCTAAACTTCAATTCTAAAATCGTGCTATTTTCCTTTTTGCTATTTTTTAACATCTTTCACACGTTGCAGTGCTCACAGTTCCGGTAGCTGTCCTAGGGCACACCAGCTTTACGTCGTGGGTAAAGCATGAGCAGATAATGGGGAGTCTGGTTAGACAATGCGGGTGGTTTGAGGTCCCTTGAGCCTGCGTCCCACCTCTGCAACGTGGCTGTCGTGCCTGCAGTCAGTAGTTGTCGCAGATGTGAAGCCATTTTGAAATCTGCCAGGTTGTTTTTTTTACAAGGTACCCTGTTTAGTTTACAACATTTAGAAACAGCAGGTAACTCGTAGGCTCCTTGGCCAAATATAAAGAGTGGAATTAGATATAAGTCCTGTTAAGATGGTTTTATCATTTTTTTATACATTGTGTGTTTTCAGTTTTTTTGACTTTTTAACTGAAGTTCAATGGCATTTGTCTTAATTCTGCCCAGTTACTGACCAAATCGTGCACAGATGTTTGCGTGTGTTAACTTTACTTATACAAGCCATTTCCGTTTAAGTTGCCTTATTCTCTCGAGTTGTTCTTGTCAAATGTAAACTTTGTCCTGGAATCCTAACACTGAATCGGATGTAAAAATGTATGATGTGCTACAAATTTTATTCATAACAAACTAAGTTATAGCCTATTGTAACCTGTGAGACATTTTTTGTAAATTGTCTAATTTATTTTCTCATTTATGTACAGTTTCCTATGTAAATTTTTACAATGTTGGTTGTGGCCTGTTCCGGAGACTTCTCCTCCTCCTCCTCAATGCTTCTTTGCATGAGAGAAACGTGGGTTTGGCTGGTTTGCACTGTATGGCCATGAAGCTACCTTCCGCACTCTGCCTTCTTTTCTCTAGCTGGACTTTTTCTAGTTTGTTCATATTCTAAATGTTAAAATCATGCTTATTTCCTACTTTCCAAATAAATTCACTAACTTGTTTACTATGCATCTTTGTATTCTTGATTTTACATATTGTCCTCCCATCCTCCCACATTGGCAGTCCGGTTAAATGTCACGTTTCACTGAAATCAACCTACACCAGAATGTACACTCTGAGGGCAAGGGTTTGTGCAGACCACTCACCTCTGCCTCCCCGCGTGCTTGGCACAGAGAAGGCGGTCGATCAATAAATAAACGTATGCCGAGTGAATTCACTGCAGAGAAAGTGTTACCTCTCCCTTCTGCCCATCTAAGAAGTAACAAAGATGATCGTCACCTCCCTCTCTACAACATTAGAAAGCGCAAATGTTCTTCAGAGATGCCAACCTTGGAATCTTAAGATGCGTATCCATTAATATGTAAAAAGTTCTGCTTTTCCTTTAATGGAGGCCATGCTACCCCACTCAGAAGTGAGTGTGCTCAACACCGTTCCTTCACACTTAGAGGTGCCGGGATGCTCGTGGCACTTCGTATCACACAGCTCAGAAAGGGGTATTTCCTACATGTTACCTCTAAACCAGAACTTCATTTATTAACAGGCAATGCCTGTGAGATTCAAGGAAGGGGGGGCGGGGGGAGAGAAAGGCTTTGATGACCTTTCTTAATATGTGAGGCATGAAGTTGGAAAATTGACTGCAGACGATGAATGGATTAAAAAAAAGTACATATACACTTTGGAATACTACGCTGCACTGAAAAAGAAGGGATTCCTACCATTTACAACAACATGGATGGAACTGGAGAGCATTACGCTAAGTGCAATAAGCCGGTCAGAGAAAGATAAGCATCACATGATCTCACTCATTTATAGAATGTAATGAACAACCTAAACTGATGAACAAAAAACACTTCCAGAGACAGAGAAACATCGATCAGACCATCAAACCTCGGAGGGAAGGTAGGGAAGAGTGGGGGTAAGGGGGAGAGATCAACCACAGGACGTGTATGCATGCATATGGGCCTAATCAATGGACACACACACCGGGGGCGTGAGTGCATGAGTGGGGGGGTTGGGGGCTAAGGGGGGAATAAGGACACATATGTAACCCCTTAATCAATAAAGAAATTTTTAAAAAATTGACTGCAGGCACATAGGAATGGTTGGAAACGTGAAGGACATAACCTGCCCGTTTAAAAAAAAAAACTCCACTAAACCGGAACGAGGACGAAAATGGAGACTAAGAGAGAAAAGGATGAATTTGGATGGAAGTAACAGATGTGAGGTGTGGAAGTATAGAACAATTGGAAATAAGCTATGAAGGGCAAAAGCAGTTCAGGGCTACAAAGTGAACATTCAGGGAGGGAAAAGGGAGCTGGATTCTATACAGAGACCAAGTGTGTTTTTTGTTTTGTTTTTAAATATGTTTTCACCGATAGAGGGAGAGAGAGAAACATCAGTGAGAGAGACAGCATCAATTGGCTGCCTCCTGCGTCTCCCCTACTGCCCGCTGGGGATCGGGTCTGCAACCTGAGCAGGTATCCTGACCCGGAACTGAACTGTGACCTGGCACATAGGTCAATCCTCAACCACTGAACCACACTGGCCAGGCCAGACCCAGTACATTTTGAAAACAAGCCGTCTCTTCCGTTTGCATGTTCCTCGACTGGATGTATGATGTATTGAGCAAACATTGTTAATGTTTCAGCATCAAAAGTCTTAATCACCTCCTGTGGTAAACACTTCATAAATTCTTATTTTTGGATTTTGAGTGTCTTCATAAAGTTTTGTTGGGGGGTTGTTGTTTTTCTCGAAAATAAACTGAGAAAACCTGGCTTGTCCTTACCTCCTTCGTTACATAAAAGTTGGTACTTGTTAAAAGTTTTTCTCATGCCACGACTGAGGGTTTGCTCAGTGGATAGAGCGTTGGCCTGCGGACTGAAAGGTCCCAGGTTCGATTCTGATCAAGGGCATGTACCTTGGTTGCGGGCACATCTCTAGTGGGGGGGGGGTGTGCAGGAGACGGCTGATCGATGTTTCTAGCTCTCTGTCCCTCTCCCTGTCTCTCTGTAAAAAAAATGAATAAAAAATATTTTTAAAATTAAGGTTTTTCGCCGAGACCGGTTTGGCTCAGTGGATAGAACGTCGGCCTGTGGACTGAAAGGTCCCAGGTTCAGTTCTGGTCAGGGGCATGTACCATGGTTGCGGGCACATCTCCACTGTGGGGCATGCAGGAGGCAGCTGATCGATATCTCTCATCGATGTTTCTGACTTTGTATCCCTCTCCCTTCCTCTCTGTAAAAAAATTAATAAAATATATTTAAAAATTAAGGTTTTTCTCAGGATCCCGGCACACCCAGAAGTGCAGTGGACTGGGCATTTGGGAGAGCACGTGCGTAATTCCAGTCAGGGACTCTCACCAGAAACCACGTCTCTGGAAATAGTAACAGGTCGGCAGAGCCATAAAAGGCGTGTTTGTGGGTGAGGAGTCCACTGACCCATTTCCCTCCAGCCAGAGTTCGGAGCCAGCTACCCTGATGTCTTTGCAAAAATAACCATTTTTATCATCTCAAACATGCCTGTCAGAAAGTTCACAGCCCTAATCCTGGAAAAAGATAAGTCAGGGCATATTATGTAGGAGTGTGTGTATGAATAACAAACCCTGATTCCCTGTGTTTTCACATTCCCTAGAACACCTGCTCAGGACAATCGTTTTATTTACTTACTTATTTTAAAATATGTTTTATTGATTTTTTACAGAAAGGAAGGGGGAGAGAGAGAGTTAGAAACATAGATGAGAGAGAAACATCAATCAGCTGCCTCCTGCACGCCCCCTGCTGGGGATGTGCCCACAGCCAACGTACGTGCCCCGACTGGAATCAAACCTGGGACTCCTCAGTCCGCAGGCTGACGCTCTAACCAATGAGCCAGCTCGGTCTCGGCAGGACAACCGTTTTAATGCTTTAAAACACTTTGTTGAATTTGTAACTACTATTATTGTTCTTTGTTAACCTTTGGTTTGGGACCTGTTTATTTTTGGTTTTTAAATATGTTTTGCCCAGCCAGCTGAGTAGTTTAGCATCGACCCCTGAACCAAGAGGTTTGATTCCTGGTCAGGGCCTATGCTCAGGTTGTGGGTTCATTCCCCAGTAGGGGGCCTCCAG
Source organism: Lasiurus borealis (assembly GCA_004026805.1). Classification (NCBI taxonomy): domain Eukaryota; kingdom Metazoa; phylum Chordata; class Mammalia; order Chiroptera; family Vespertilionidae; genus Lasiurus; species Lasiurus borealis. The sequence continues at coordinate 9,937 of PVJN01033769.1, read as the reverse complement.
GAGGCAGCTGATCAATGATGTTTCTCACCAATACTTCTATCTATCCCTCTCTCTATATATAAAGTAAATAAACTCATAAATAAATAAAATTTAACACCTTTTTATTGCCCAGCCGGTGTGGCTCCGTGGCAGTGGTTGAGCGTCCACCCATGCCCCCCAAGGAAGTGGCCTGTTTGGCCGTGTGGGACCTGTTTATTTTTAATATTCTACTTCACTGATGTCTGGCTTAAGCACAATATCATTTAAATCAATACGTTTGATAAATTTAGACACCTACGTAACCGTCACTCCAAAATACGCACTTTCATCATTTACAAAAAGTCCTCTTGCCTGGCTCAGCGGCTGGGTGTCCACCCAGGAACCAGGAGGCCACAGTTCACATGCCCGGGCGGTGAGCTCAGTGCCGCGGCGGGTGTGCAGGAGACAGCCGAGCAACGGTTCTCATCGGTGTTCCTATCTCTCTCCCTTCCGCTCCCCTTCCTCCCGGAAATCAATAAAAACCAAGTCTCCTCGGCCTCCATCCTCGCCGCTTCCTTCCCGCTCCCGTTCCCTGGCAACCGCTGATCTGCTTTCTGTCACCGGATTCAATTGCTCTTTTCTAGAATTTTCACATGCAGTGCACGCTTTTTTTTTCCCCATCTCACAGTGCCGCATCCCTCCCAGCTTCGACCTCTCTGGCATTGCTCTCTGCTTTCTGGGTAGAGATTCGCCCACCGTATGCGTGCTAAGCCTTAGAGATTGCCGTCACTGTGAGAGAGCCCAAAACCTCTCTCACTTCCTCACAGTTCAAGCAAACCACCAGCAAAATCAGAACTAAGCTCGAGCTAATGGGCATAATGTTGCCTTCTGCACGCAGCAGTGAGAGAGAACTGTTCATTCTCTCGAGCACACACGGAACGTTTATAAAAGTTGATCAGGTACAAGGCCATTATCGTCTCAACAAATTTTAAAAAATTAGACCACATTAAGCACATTAAGTACAATTAAGTTATATGAGGAGAACAAAAAATTATCATTGCGGACGGCTTCAGGGGCGGTGTTAAGTGGTATAACAGCAAGTATTCCGAAAAGCAAACAAATTGCACACCTGAACCTAATAGTGTGTGTGCTAATTACACCTGACATTTGTTTAAAGCAAGTACAGTGGTACCTCAAGATACAAGTGCCCTAACATACGAGATTTTTGAGATACAAGCTGTCGAGCGAGCGATTTTTGCTTTGAAATACGAGCAACATTTGAGATAGGAGTCATCGCGCGGATCGGCCGGCTGCACACGACCCACCAGTTTACCGCGACTCGAGCGTCTCATAGTTTCCCACGCTTCAAGGTTACGGAACGAATTAAACTCGTATCTCGAGGTACCACTGTATTCTTGAGCGTGGGCTCCAGAATATGACTTCCTAGGCGTCTGATTTCAGGCCAATTTTGTAGACTCCTTGTGCCTCTCCAGATGCAGGATGAGGCTGGCTAGCAATGGTCCTCACTCAAGTTCAGCAGGGAGCGGAGTTCCTCTTTTCAGACACACAGTAGGGCTGATTGCACAGTAGGACCGGCTCCCTGTGGTTGAGCAGGTGGATCTGACTAGTGCTGGATAACTAGCCACTGGAAGTGATCTGCTCGAGACTTTCTGGAACCCGCTTTTCCCTCTAGCTTCACGGCCAGCAGCATTCAAGAGGCCACACCCCCTGCCAAGTGACTACAATTAACAGAGGTCCCTGTCCCTCGGCCCCCCACAATCTAGTGAAGGCACTGTGTTATGAGGGAGGAAACTCTTCATTTAGGCACAGACTCTGGGGGGTTGTTACCAAACAGAACCCACCTAGTTCAGGATCCCAGCTGATAGGAATGGAATCCCACCACCGAACAAAATCCTACAACGCATCTGATCACCTCAAAGGTAGGTAATGTGCCCATGAACTTGGTCATAGGAGAAGCTGGAAAACGAGTGTCCATAGCACAGATTGATTTTTGGGTGTGTGTTGGGTTTTTTTAATATATATTTTTTATTGATTTCAGAGAGGAAGGGAGAATACGAGAGAGATGGAAACATCAAGGATGAGAGAGAATCATTGACAGGCTGCCTCCTACACACCCCTCACTGGGGATCGAGACCAAATCAGGGCATGTGCCCTGGGCGGGTATTGAACCTGGGACCCTTCAGTCTGCAGGCTGACACTCTATCCACTGAGCCAAACCAGCTCGGGCAGATTGGCAGCTTTGTTTCCATTTAACAATTTACTCCAGGAAACGGGTGGTTCAGAGGGAACTGGCCAGTGTGCGAGCAGAAAGGCAGACAGAGGGACGAGGAGTTACGAAGGAAGTGACTAATGATGGGCCAGGAAGTCTGAGCCAGGGAAGGAGGGAGGGAGGATGGAGGCAGGCAGGTGGGAGGTGGTGTCAGGGCATGAGAAGTCCTTGTGGGGTTGGTTTGGGGTTCCTAAAGGCAGTGAGGGGGGCAAATAAGTGGGGAGGAAGGAGGTTGGGTGAGAGAAGATTAAAATCACATGAAGAGCCCGGCCAGTGTGGCTCGATGGTGGAGCATTAACTTATGAACCAGGAGGTCACGGATTCGATTCTGGGTCAGGGCACATGCCCAGGTTGTGGGCTTAATCCCCATTGGGGGGCATTGCAGGAGGCAGCCGACCAATGATTCTCTCATCATTGATGTTTCTATCTCTCCCTTCCTCTCTGAAATCAATATAAATATTTTTTATTATTTTTTAATATATTTTATTTATTTTTTACAGAGAGGAAAGGAGAGGGATAATTAGAAACATCAATGAGAGAGAAACATCAATCAGCTGCCTCCTGCACGCCCCCTACTGAGGATGTCCTTGACTGGAATCGAACCCGGGATCCTCAGTCCGCAGGCCAACGCTCTATGCACTGAGCCAAACCGGTTTCATCTATTTTTTTAAATTATTTTTTATTCTATTGTTTAAGGTCTGACAAATGGTAATATTTTTGTTAAAAATCACATGAGGAGACGCAGCTGGCATAGCTCTGTGGTTGAGCCTCGACCTGTGGGCCAGGAGGGCAGGGTTCGAGTCCCAGAGGGCATGCCTGAGCTGTAGTCACGAGGCAGGGCCACCTGCATGCCACGGGGCTCAGCTCGCTGGGAGGGGCCCCAAACAAAAGGCCGGGCGTCTGAGGGTCCTGAGTGGGTGGGGGGAGCGAGCAGGGAGGCGGTGCGGAGCTCTGAGCGGGGATTCAGTGCTGGGCGAGCAGGAGGCAGCCAATCGGCTCTCTCGCTGTTGATGTCTCTATCTCTCCCTCCCTCTCCCTTCCTCTGTGAAATCAATAAAAACATTTTTTTTTAATCACAGGAGTAGGTGAGAACGACACTGTTTCCATAGAAACCACCTCGGGTTTCTGCCTCAGCAACACTCCTCACGTGGCAGCGCCGGGACACTGCCTGGCACGGTGGCCGCCGCCCGCAGCCAGGAGCCCTGGGTTGGGCAGAGGCTCAGGTGCAGCCAGGGGTGGGGCGGGGCCCTGGACCCCTCGAAATGGGGGGCTGGGTGGCCGCTAGGGACGGAAATGGTCGACATGAGACATAAAAGGAACGAAAGGCAAGACTGTGGAGAGAAACACCTGAGTGTTTTCTGCTCCGGGAACAGAAAGGCCATTCAAACCAACTCAAGTATCGAGTCGGGGTGATACCACGTGCCATCAGCTCCCATGCGATGCCTCAGGCCTGACCGAGGGGGGCGCTCACACCTCCCCGGGGCCGGGCTGCCCTTCCCGGGCCAGCCTGGGGCACCGGGGACACAGTGTGGTCTCCCGAAGGGTCTCCGGCCAGGCTCAGGGCACCGGGCTCCGGTCCCTCACCGCCATTTCTAGTCTCCGTATCGGAGGCCCAGACAGAGGTCTCCTCCAGACCCCTCTGCCCCCCCAGAGGGAAAGTGAGGGGCCCTGAAGATGCCTGTCCCCTCTGAGACGCAGCGCTCAGAACTCCCCGCCCCAGCCTCTCCCCTGGCTCCCAAACCACCCCCTCAGGCCCAGAAGATGCCCCAGCCTGGTGTCTGGGGCCCCTCGCAGCCAGCTGACCTGCCTGGCACTCAGATGGCCCTGACCCTGGACGAGGGAGGGGCCCCTATTCTGTGGGAGAAGCGGAATGGGGGCGGGCCAGCGATCTCTCCAGGTTGAGCCTCCTGCAGATTCCAGGAGAGTCAGGACAGATGCTCCCGATAAACCCATCAGAAGCGGAAAATACCAGAAGGTGAAAATAGGCACCTCACCCACCCGAGAGCCTGGTCCACCTCAGATCTGCTCAGGGCGCTCACACGGGCCCCCAGACGGGCAAAGCCATCGAATACCGGCCACGGTGTAATCGGCGGCGAAAGCTGAGTGTTTACTGAATGCCCGCTGACAGCCAAAGCACCCGGGCGCATGAGTCCTCGCCCTTCGCGCTCACGGCTGAAGGCGCCTGCACACCGACGGGCGTTTGTCGACGTAATTGGGTGGAAAAACACAAAACAGCGTCTAAAATCACCAGCGACACAGCAGCACCTGCAGGATATTCCCCCTTCCACACACACCCCCATGCCAGGCTGCCCGTGTGTGTGTGTGTGTGTGTGTGTGTGTGTGTGTGTGTGTGCAAAGCCCAGCGCCCCGGGAGAGGACCACACCCACAGAGCACCAGCCCCGGAAAAGATCAGAGCGCTGAATGTGAGGCACCTGTACAACCCCCCCCCCCCCCCCCCCCCCGTGCAGGTGAGAAGCCGCCAGATCGCACCACGGAAGCGGGAACCACCTGTAAACACTTGACTCCTGTTTGGCTCCTTGCTCTCTGAGCCGCTCGGACCCGGGCCGCCCCGCACGCCCCCCTGACCCGCCTCCACAGCACCGTTCAGACCAGCATCCTCCACGCACGTCAACGGCCTGGCGTGCGGGCGCCCGCGTCAACCCTCTGGAATCCGTGCCGTCACAGGGGCCCGGGCACCAGCAGCCACGCTCAGCAGTTACTCCGGGCGCGTCCCGGCGCGGCCTTTCCCGACGGCGGGGCTTTAGAGCAGGTGGGGGTGCTCACGCACATCAGAATCACCTGTCTCCTAAGCCAGGCCTTCCCAGAGCATCTGAGTTTCATTAACTAACACAGAAAGACCGAGAATCTGCCCCGGCATCTCCCAAATCGCACTCTTTCCTGCTCCACCAGCCTGTCTGAACCCCGTCCCGGGGGCAGGAAGTCCACAGGGAACGACGGCCATGCCCCCCCCACACACAAGCCCAGGTCCCCACTTGTGGGTCAAGCCTCCAGCCCAGGGGACCCCGCTTCCTCATCTTCCCAGACCATCCTCCCGAGAGGGGAGGAGGGGTGCCCACTGGCAAAGCTCGTCCATCCTGGCAGTGGCTTGGAGGAGGTTGTTGGAAACTCCTCTGGGGCCTGGGGCCCGGGGTCTGCCAAGGCGGCTCGAGGCCTCCCCGGGGGAGTGCCAGCCCGGGAGCGGGGAGCGAGGCGCAGGCCACGCACAGGCAGGCCCCCCGATGCCAGGGGAGCCGGGCGGGCACTCCTTCCCCTGCAATGCGTGACGCTGAGCACCTCCGCCTGGGTGTCCTGGAGCTTCCTCTCCTCCTTAGTTTAAAACGAACGCGTGTAAAAGTCACAGCGATGCCCGGCCCGCTCTGCCCAGGCCAGAAGCGCCTCAAAAATACGAAGCAGAAGAAGCCAAGGGTACTCACCGCGGCTCAGACGTGCCCGGCCTGCGGCTCAGGAGCGGGGGGCCGACTGCCAGGAAGCGGGGTTCTGCTGGAGGGAAACAGCCTCCTTTGGACAAAGGTCCATGCTCTGGGGCTGCTGTCCCCCCAGTCTCCCCCCCGCCTTCCTCCAGATGCAGCTGGGCAGGGGGCGGCCGGGGGGTGGGGGAAGTCAGGCCTGCTGATCCCCGCTGGCCCCTGGCTGCCTGCTGTGGCCCGAGGCCCAGCTCCGTGGCTGAGCACCAGCCTCCACCCCACCCCCACCCACACCCACACCTGCCCCGCTGCTCGTCCTCTGACACCGCGAGCGAGTTCACCAGCTCCACGTGGGAAGCGGGCCTCTCAGGAGGCCTGCTAAGCCCCCCGACACCCCAATACACCCTCCCAGCCCCCACCCCCGGCCTTTCCGCCACCTCGCAGTTCCCAGCTGCCTGTTACCTGCCGTTGACGCTGAGAGGAGAGACTGGAGGAGGGCTCGGTGCAGGTGCAGGTGATTCACGGAGCCGAGAGGCAGGCTCCTGAGCCTGAAACCCCCACCCAGCCCTGGGGAGTCGTGCGGCCCTCAGTTCAGATGCCCAGGCTCCCAGCCTCCAGGGGGCTGACTGTCTTTGAAGATGGGGACACCCAGGCGGTCCTTAGGGTGAAATGAGACCCTCAGGGTGGGGCCCTAATGTGAGCAGGGTCCGAAGATGAGAGAGAGAGGCAGGACGGGGAGGGCGAGGAGGGTGTAGGGGGGGATAAAAGGCAATGGAGGGAGACTTGGGGAGCCAGGCACGCCCTGCAGGGTGCGTGCAGCTGACGGGTCGCAGAATTGTGCACCTGCAACCTGTCGGATTTTGTTAACAGGTGTCACCCGCACCCATTCGAGGAGGAGGAGGAGACAAAGAGAAGGGGGACACCCGGGATCTCTCGTCCCCGCTCCCCCTTCCCCTCTCCCCTGGCCGCCCCTCCCCCGCCGGGCGCGCCCAGAGAAAGGCCTCGGCGGGAAGCGGGAAGAAGGCGGCCTGCGGCGGAGGAGGGAGGGAGGCGGCCCCAGGAACCACCTGCTGGCCCCGCTCCTCGGACTCGCGGCCTCCGGAACCCGGAGGAAATAAAGGTCCCTCGCCGGAGCCGTGTGTTGTTGTGTCAGCCCGGGCCACCTCTGGCTCTTAGAGACCCCCGTTTCCTGCCTCCCGGGGACTCACACATCCCCCCATCCGCGCCGATGGGGGGATGGGGAGGCGCTGCGACACCGCCACCTGCGTCTGGGGGGCCTCCCGGCCCACGGGGGCCTCCGGCCTGGACCTTCCCTGCCACGTCCCTTTCTTTAGCCCTGACTCCCGCGTTCCTCTCGGTACTTACCGGGTCGCTCCATCGGCCGGGGATCCATCTGCAATGCAGAGACACGCCTGGGTTGTTTTCGTGCCATTTGTCCGGTGCGGTCCCCGCGACAAAGACTGAATGTGTGTGTGTGTGTGTGCATTTGTGTGTGCGATTGTGTGTGTAATGTGTGTGTAATGTGTGTGTGTGTGTGTGTAATTGTGTGTGTGCACGCGCCTGTGAAAGAAGCCAGTCCCCCACACGCTCTGTCCCCCTCTGGCCACAGACACTTGTGAGATGGAGCGCAGGCTGCTTGCTGGTGCAGGCTGAGCGGTCTGGGAAGGGCTGGGTCCTGGAGATTCTGAACGGCGTCGCCCTGCGCCCTAGGAGTCGCTCTCCAGCCTCGCCTCGGGCTTTCTACCCGGCGATGCATGAATTAGCCGAGGATGCGGATCGGAGGGAGGGTGTTTCAGAGCAAACAGCCAGCCCAGACCTCCGTGGGGGGAAAGGCTGGATGTAGTGTTTGGAGTCAGGCGCCTGTGGTTCTGGTCCCGGGTGTGACCTTACCTGGGGCATCGTAAGCTACAGCTCATCCATCCTCTGTCTGAACTGTGGTCCCTCACCTGAGAAGCGGGAGTAAGGATCCTTGCTTTGCAGGGCTGTAATGAAGACTTTACATTTTATCTTTTTTTTAAAAAAATTAGTATCGGTTTGTTTTTTGTTTCCTTTATTGATTTTTAGAGGGAGAGGGATAGAGAGATAAAAACATCAATGATAAGAGAGAATCACTGCACGCCCAGTACTGGGGCACGGGCATGCGTCCTGACTAGGAATCAAACCCGCAACCTCTTGGTTCGTGGGTCCACGCTCACATCGCTGAGCCACAGCGGCCGGGCAAGAGTTTCCCCTCCATGGGAATGCCTGGTTCGGGTTTCTGTAGACGTGTCCTTCGTTCAATGGTGCAGTAATAAGAAGAAGGATAAAACATAAATACAAAGTGAGAACTGCGTGTGACCTAGGAGAGAGTGGAATGAAGTGTGAACGCCCTTAAGAGAGATGTGCATGTAAGAGATAAGGAAGTTTATGTCCCACGTGGGAGACCAGATAGCGGGACTCCCGGGACCGCTGATAAGACGCACCGAAGTCGCCTGCTGGAGCACTTAAAAGGGGAGCAAACTCCGAAGGAGATTAGGGCCGCTGGTCTGCCCCTCCTCTTCTCAGACGGCCGCTCTCGTTTTATGAGCTGCAGCAGGCGTCTTCACGGCGCCTTATCAGCGGTCCCGGGAGTCCCGCTATCTGGCCTTCCCTGTGGGACGTAAACTTCTTTATCTCTTACAAACACATCTCTCTTAAGGGCGTTCACACTTCATTCCACTCTCTCCTAGGTCACACTCCGTTCTTACTTTATATTTACATTTTACCCTTCTTTTTACTGTAACGCAGTGGTTCTCAACCTTCCTAAGGCCGCGACCCTTGAATACAGCTCCTCATGTGGTGGTGACCCCCAACCATAACATTATTTTTGTTGCTACTTCATCACTGTCATTTTGCTACTGTTATGAATCGTATCTGTGTTTTCCGATAGGCTTAGGCGACCCCTGTGAAAGTGATGTTCCTGTGAAAGTGATGTTCGACCCCCAAGTTGAGAACCACTGCGGTAACACTCTCTTCTTCCCGAATCAGGCTGGCCAACAAATCTGAATGGCCGCTCACCCCCACTTTGCGGCTGTGATGGGGGACCAGTGCAGGGGTAGCTGCCTTGTTACCAATCTTTATCTTATTATTATTTTTTAGTTCAAAAAGTACGTCCTCAGAAAACGCAGACTAACCGCCACCTACGCCCAAGCGGGTCTGTGGGACCCACTCTCAAACGCCGCATTAGTGAGTGGTCACTCTCAACAACACGGCCTCCACCTTGGCCACGGCGATGGGGATTTTTCAAACGCGTTAGCGAGTGACGACACGCAAGGCCTTCCGAAGGCCTCGCCGGGAGCCTGCCCGGCTCTCCGGGCATCGCTCACTCTCCCTCCCGGGGGTGCGAACCAGAGTGAGACACACACACGGAGCCCCGCAGCCCGGGGTCTGCAGGAGACGCTCGCTCCTCAGAGGCGGGATCTCCCCGGGAGTCGCTTTTCCAGCGGTTGGACACTTGTGGATGCCACTTTGGCTATGCGATGCCGCACCGTGGGACTCGAGGAGGTGGCTCCACTTCCTCCCCCTCCCCCCACCTCGTTGGGCTGTTTTGCAACCTAAAGGGGAGCAGCGGGAAGTGGGAGAGAAAGACAGGCTGGGTGTGTTCCGCCCTAGGACTGTTTACCCATATCCAAGGCCCCTTCCTGGAGGGACTTGGGAGTTCCGAGGGCAACTTTACAAGCTCGTTAGCAATTCCCCAGCTCTCCCTGCCCCCCCACCCCCCTATACCCCTCAGGGGTGGAGGGAGCCTGTGTGGGCCCCTGGGGAGTCCTGGCCCCATGGATGGTGGAGGGAGGGGCCCCATCAGCAGCCAGCCATGGCAGGGACTGTTTCCCGCAGCAAAACCCCATCTGGCTCAGGGATACAAGCGGATACCGTTTCTTTATGCCGTTTAATATATAGTTAAAGCGAAGGAGATAGCAAAAAAATACAAAATAGCACACACAGGACACACAGACATGGTCACCCGGAACGCGGCAGGGTCTGGGGAGTGGGGAAGGGGGGGAGTGAGTGGGGAGGGGGAGACCTCTCCGGGGCAGACCCGGCTTGGGGCTCTCTACTTGCTGCTGCGGCTCTTGGAGCTGGAGCGCAGGGGCCGGTACACGCCCACCACCACGGCGTGGTCGCGCTCGTAGGGCTCCAGCGTGAGCTGCTCCTGCGGCTTGAGGTGCTCCTGCTGCAGCTTGCGCACCTCGGACGCGAACACGGCCGCGGCCGCCGCCGTGGAGTCGATGCAGTTGGCCTTGA